>BMAO01008490.1:0-113990 GCA_019973975.1 Trichonephila clavata | reverse complement strand
CAGATTCCTCTCATAGGGTAGAGATACGCTAAAAATGGGTTTCGTGAAAATTGCCCCAAGTTGGCGTTGCGGAACTTAAGGGGCGTTACAGATAATTATTTCCATTTTTAAACTATTAGACGCACAGTCTTTATATTTGATTAAGAGATTTCTTTCATAGAGTCAGCTATAAGAAGGTTTTGTGAAAACAGACTTCTAAGTGGCGTTGCGGGGTATAAGTGGAGTAATAGATAAATATTTTCGTTTTTAAACTACTTGACCTAGCTGCTTGAAAATTGGTAGAAATGTTTCTTTCATGGAGTAAATATCCGCTACAAAACGGGTTTGAAGAAAATTGCCCCCAAGGGGTGGTGCAGGGGGTTAAGGGCAGATATAAATAATTATTTCTATTTTTAAACCATTAGACTCACAGTCTTGAAATTTAGTAAGCAGATTCCTCTCATTGGATAGAAATACACTACAAATTATGTTTTGTGAAAATCGACCCCTAGGTGGCGTTGTGGGGTTTCAAGGGGCGTTATTGATAATTTTTTTGCCTTTTTAATTAATTGGATGCACAGTCTTCAAATTTTGCTAAGCAGATTCCTTTCATAGAGTGCAGTTCTCCTACAAAATGGGTTTTGTGAAAACAGACCCAGAAGTGGCGTTGCGGGGGCTCAAGTGGCATTATAGACAATTATCCCCATTTTTAAACTGTTAGACGTACAGACTTGAAATTTGATAAGCAGATTCCTTTCGTAAAGTAGAGAACCGCTACAAAATGGGTTTGCGAATATCAACTACCAAGTTTAATTTCGGGAGTTTAAGAGGCGTAATCGATAAATATTTCCATTTTTAAACTATTTGATCGTCCTGCTTGAAAATTGGTAAGCATGTTCCTTTCATGGAATAGAGTTCCTCTAACAAAGAGTGAAACGAAAATTTACTCCTAAGGATGTTTCGAGGGGTCAAGAGGAGTTACAGAAAAAAATTGATGTTTGTAATTGTTAGACCCATATACTTGAAATTTGTTAAGCATGTTTCTTTTGTTGAATAGAGATCCACTAAGAATGTATTTTAAGCAAATGAAGTTCTTATGGGGGGGGCTGCTGGGACGTATTGACAAAAAAATTACTTTTTTCGAGCTACAAGGACTATAATAATGAAATTTGGTTTGCATTTTTCTTTTGTTGAATTGAAATCCTCTAAGAGCGGTTATTTTGGAAAACGGCTCTCAACGGGATTACGGGGATATTGATAGTAAAACTTCTTTTTTTTCTGTTAGATTTAGACTTGAAATTTGGCTTGCATGTTCAATTTACGGAGTAGAGATCCACCGAAAATTGGTTTTGCGGGAATCCACTTGGTTTTTGGGTTACGAAAGAGCAAATATCATTCTATACTTCAATTTTAGAGATTTTTAGAAAATACAAATTAGATGAGTTCTGCCTTTTTTTTTTGCGACAGTTAAAGGTATAAGTATATTTTTCAATACAATCGAATTCTTAATGCTAGGACTTAGATATCAATAATTTATACATATATATAAGCAGTAAAAATTTATAAAACATCATGAAATACCCAGCGAAGCGGGCGGGTAACAGCTAGTATATATATATATACATGCATATATATGAATGTGTGATGTTTTACTTGATGTTTTTATTCAAGTTAGGCGTTTTAACTCTATTAGTTTGTTAATACGTTAATAATTTAAGTGCACGTTCTTTAATCTGTAATTGAATACCGATCTTATAATCATTTTAATGGGTTCTTAGTAAGTAATAAGCAAATTATCTAAGTAAGGGATTTTATCTAGAAATCTTAATCTGCAGATGAATTAGGTCATATAAGCAACACAATAACGGTCCTTATTAAAATAGATTGGTCTATTTTATCTACAGATTACATATATAATATGTATATTGTTTGACTTGTTCTTATTTTAGTGATAATATTTAATTAAAGAAAAATAAACTTTTTTAGTTAATATTTTTAAAACTTCAAAGACACAAAAAATAGAAGGCAAAAAAAAAAAAAAACACAGATGAAGAAAAATTAAATCATGTTATAAACTAGTCCGCTTTACAAAGTAACAAAGAGTACTAAGTGATTGTTTATAAATCATTATATGTTAGTGGTTATTAATGATATTTTGCAAAATATAGACTAACCTATGAGAGAGAGAGAGAGAGAGAGAGAGAGAGAAGCAGATTAGAAAAACAATTATAGAGATTAGAGAGAGTCTGGATTCATATCTATAAAGTTCAGAAAATGTCTCCCTATATTCCCATAGATGTTAGTTGGATTGGGAATATCTATTTGGGGGATTCATAGTACTAATAAAAACTACACAGCCATCTGGAATTAATTTCATGCACTGTTGAAGTTAGTTATAGATCATTTCTGACAAAGAGAGTTTTTCATTCATCTGATTTTGCAATGTCGTTTTGGAGCAGCGGGCAAACATCAAATTCACTGCTTTGCTCGAAAAATCACCTAAGATGCTTGAGATACTGAAGAAAGCATATGGAAACGATTACAGAACAAAAGAATTTTAACCTGTTTCCATGTCAGAAAATGAAATTAAAGGAACATCGTTTTCTGGATTCTGATGAGGTGATTCAAAATTTTTGAGGCACCTGAAAGGCCTCTTAAGAAGTGATTTTTAGAAGTGTTTTGAGCAGTTATTCGATGCTGGAATAAGTGTGTGGATGCAAGAGGGAAGTACTTTGAAAGCTATCAAATTTAAAATTATTCTTTTATTTTTTAATCGTTTTAATTGATCTATTTTAGGAACTTTTTGTCATATCATGTATGTTAAATGTTCTACTGCTACATCTGATGCTCAATGAAAAATACTTTTTGTAAATATATGAATATCTTTAGTAATAGCATATTATTTAAAATAAGATAATAATACTATTCCTAACACTTTGTGATATTGTTTTGGACGCCAGGCTTATAAAAGAAATTCAAACTCACTCCTAAATTTAACACTCTTTGCGGGGTTGCTTGATTCCAGCTAGAAATTTGGAGCAAATTTTAGTTAGACAAACATAACACATTTGAAATTTACCAAAAACAATGAATTCAACAAACCTCTCTTTTAATGTAATTTTAATAAGGCAAAAAAGAAAAAAAACAAAAAATATAGACTCATAAAATGCAAAACAACGAATAACTGGTTAGAAAACATAAGGCTAATTAAATTGTTTAGAATTAGAATTAAAATAAAGTTATATTTATGTACCGAAAAACCACCCAAATTTTGACCGTAACTGTTCATTCCCAAAACTAACCAAATGCCTTACAAACAATTAAACTTTTGTGGAAATCCCAGGTTCAATTTCCGCGCTGAATCCTTCAGCCAGAGGCATCACGGGTCGTAAAGTGAGAAAATGCACTTGAAGTGTTTCAAGCTATTAGCCACCGTTATAAAGGAATTAGTGGGATTGGCCGAAGCAAGAGTCCGCGCCACCGCCAATGTCATTCTCTCAGTAATGAGAGAATACGAAACAAAGCGTTTACTTTCGGCGAGGCTTGGCGATGAATACGGTAATTTGGAGAGTTTGAATCTGATTAGTTGCGTTTATGGCCTTTCGGATAAATGCTTTATAAATTCTTGAAAGCTTTAATTTTAGGAAAGTACTTTTGCCACGAGTGCTAATTGTTTTTGAAATTGTGGGGAACGGGGGCATTGGTAGATTTGAATATTGCTCAAAAGATGTTTAATAAATGTGTGATTATTTATATTCCGAGATATTTTTAGCTCTCTAAAGGAACTGTGATTTTAAAAACCTGGCTTTGTGTAGGAGTTGTATAAAAATTTAATATTTTATAATTTCCAACTACAAACACAACTACACAGATACACACAATCACACATACAAACACAATCATATATTGTATATATGTTACAAAATATACACAAAATAGTTATAAACCTAAGATAACTATATTTATGATAGAATAGTCTTAGCCACAGTAGAACTAGAGCAAACTAATGGCCTTAGAAACCAGGATTGCAGGTTTAAACAAAGTTTTTCGACCAGCGAACCTTCACCTGAATTTACCAATACTCTGGGCTATTGGGAAAGCAAGAAATTTCTAGAGAAGTTTAACTATCATGAAAAATAAAACCATAATCTATTAATGTTCCATAATAACACACTGTTTACATATACACGCATGTCCATAAATTAAGGATAATGAAGTTCAGGCAAAGAAAGAGACAGAAGCAAAACAAATTTGACTTATTTCTAAAGTCTATTTATTAAACAAAAGGTAAAGAGCAAAAAAGATGCTATATGTTTGACATAATTAATAAAAATTGCGATTTTTACTCCCTGGAGCAAATTTCAAAAAAGAACCTATTTACAAAAAACAGTATAACATGGTTAGTATGATGGTTAATACGGAGTATGTCTCCCAGACGATGCAATACAGGCCTTACAACGCCTACGCATGCTGAGTATCAAATTATCTCAATCTGATCGTACTTAATTACTTACTACTTACTTACTTACTTGGGGGATATTACACCACTCATCAAGCAATGCCCTCCGAAGTTCCGGTGGACATGTGGGAGGGGGTTGACGGGATGCAATTCGTCGGCCAAGCATATCCCACACATGCTCTATTGGGTTCAAGTCCGGTGAGCATCCTGGCCAATCCATACGGGTGATATCCTCCAATTGAAGGCATTCGTCTACAATGTTTGCACGGTGAGGATGGGCGTTGTTATCCATAAACAGAAATTCAGCACCCATGGCGCCCCGAAACAAACGTACATGTTTTTCCAGAATGACATCCTGATAGATGTGGCCTGCCATCGTTACACTCTGAACATTTAGGTCATTTCTGGAACCAAGAATAATTCCTCCCAAACGAACCATCCTGCACCACCGTATCGGTGTCGTTCAATGGTGTTCTCTTGGTGGTTACGGGTACCTGGAGCGCTCCATATGAAAGTCCGGCGAGAATCAGACTGCAAACTAAACCTGGACACGTTGGAAAACATTACACAAGACCACTGTTGCGGTGTCCACAATGCATTCTCTCTACTCCAGATTAATCGCAGGCGACAGTGAGTTGCGGTAAGGGGACACATCTGACCGGCCTACGAGCATATAGGCCAATGTGCCCTAAGCGTCTGTACACGGTTTGCCTTGAAACTGTCATACCGGTAGCTGAAGAGAGCTGACGAGATAGGACTGATGCGGTGCTCCGTCTGTTTCTTTTGGCAGTAACTGCCGAATACCGGTCCTCATTTGACGTTGTAACTTGGGGGAGACCTGTGCTGTAACATCTACTCACATTACCATCATCTTGGAATCGTCACCAAAGCATGGAGATGACACTCTGGGCGATTCCAAATTCCTCGGATACTTCCCGCTTGGTAAGTCCACATTCCAGTCGTCCGATAATTCTACCACGTAAAAAATCATCCAAATGCTTCCTTTGTGCCATAACTATGCGGTTATTGCACTGAAAGGCTTTTAAAGCGCTTGTGAACAATTTCACTTTTTGCCACCATTCCTTATATATCCCTCTCTTACACTCTCCTCATTGTAACGTACTATCCGCGCCATCTGGTGGTTTCCTGTAATTTGCATGTTCTTCTTCAAGATGTCTGTGATAATTCTACAGGTGAAATTTTTATTTTAGAGTTCAATTTCTGTGTGATTCTGAATTATCCTTAATTTATGGACATGAGTGTATATTAGATCATATCATCCGCAATCATCTTTATGGTATTTCTCTCTTTCTCTCCATGGTGTCAATTGGATTTCACTGTAATTATTACTTTCTTAGATCTTATAACTTATGTCTCTTATCTATATGTCATTAGTTTATTGCTTTGGTCTTTTATTGATTTATTACTAATTATCTCTCCATACCAGCATCGCTTAAATAACTTAGCAAAATTCTTAATAGGGATTTAAGTTTATAAAAATTCTGCTTACTAAAGAATTAATGTGTGATTTTATTTATTAATATATAAAATAGAAAGTATATCCTAAGAATAATAAATAGAAACATGTTTGTATTAAAGGGAAACTAGAAAAAATATGATCTAGGATCAACAAAAAATAGTTTTTAAGCATTGAGATTGAATAAATATCCTTTATTGATTTACTTCTCACCGACTTTATGAAACACTGTGGTGAATTCAGAAATAAATCTAAAACAGAAAAAGCGAAATACTGGCACCGTTTTTTCCGTCGTTAAAAGTTTTAACTAAACTAGGATTTTACCCGTAACTAGTCTTATAAAGCAAGAGTTTTTTTTATCTATTTTAGAAAGCTTTTTAACTTAAATTACGTTTTTTTTCTTTTTATTCTTAAGACTATTTTGTAGTGATTAATGAAGCTTATTTTTGTGATAAGCTATTACCTAGTTTTGTGGATTGCATTTGTCATGCTTGCTAATTACCTTGATTAATAAATGGTTTATTCACTTTAGCGTTTTAATAAAAGAAAAGGGCTGTGCGAAGGCAGCACAGCACAATGACAGAAAGGCCCATGCTCATGAAATTCAGTACACTTAGCCTATGGAAGATTATGGTGTGTATTTCGAAGCGAATTTTTGAGAATTTCCTTAGATTACTTTTTAAAACGAATGCTGAAGTGCCTTAGGTATGCATCACTGTTGTCTCTTAAGCGAAAATTTGTAGAATTAAGCTCTTTAAACTATAAGAGAGGTTCAAACGCTGAAATTTTTATAGCATGCTAAAAGCTTAGTTGATTTTGATGGATTCTTAAAAAATATACTGAAATGCACAAATTTACTCTTCTTTATTTTTAAATTATTTGATCAATTTTATACAAATTATTTTAATTATTTATCTAAGAATCAATGAGGTAGTGCTCACTATTTTTTCCTCAGTAGAGAGGAAAAAAGTGGCCAAGGCTTGGGGTCTCAACAAACTTCATCACAAAACGCCATGGCCTGTTTTTTTCAGATGTTTTTATTTATTTATTTGTTCTTTACAGCAAACTGTAATTATTTTTCTAAAAAAAATCACCCTGAAATGTTTTCCTTCAAAATCTTACATAAAGTTAATCAGAAAATGTTTGACGGTGAGCCGGGTGAGTAAAATAATATTTTAAATTTCTGGATATTTGTCTTGCACCAAATCCAACAAGGATCCCATTAAAGATATTATGCAAGTTGGCTAGAGATAAACTGAAGAGCTTGTTTTATAAATTCACTCATGAAAAGAATGTATCAGAAATTTATTTGAAACCAAGAAAAATGGGAGAGCTAATTAAGAAAATATCTTATTAAATATTTATTAGAAATCTAACAATGAAAAATAAATCTTATAAAAATCGAATATAAATCCCAGCTTAAATATAGACTTTGTAAGCTTAAGTCTCAGTAACAGAAATTATCCTCTTTTAACCCTTTATCTAACACAATATGATTGATTGCAGATTTTTTCATGCAATATTTTTTTTCTGAATTACTACATTGCAAATTAAGGGATATACATAAACAAACTATTCACCTTTGAGAAATTTAATTAATTTCAGCGAAATTAATTAATTAAGGATATCCAATTGTAAAATTAAATATGTACAACTGTAATTGTAAAATTAATTTGTACACTTAAAACTAATAGTCAAATTATTTTCTCTCTAAGGCCTTCATTATATACAGAAAAAAAAATAAGACGCTTACGTTTTGACATTAACTACTTTTTCGGAACAAAAATTACTATTTTCGCAACCGATCACGTCAGCTGAAAACGCAATATCTGCTTTAAAGCTATTCGCCTTCCCCACTAAAATACTTATCATAGAAAAAGTGCTGCCATATACCTTGGAAGAGTGGTTTTAAGAGAATATTCCTTCTAAGTATCTTCAGTATATTCGTAAAAATGGGTATTCTATGTAATTTTAAATTCAGTGGTAATTATAAGTACAGTCGATAGATAAAGATTTAAAATACCTACTTTCCTTTTCTTTCTCTAATTTTATATATATATATATATATATATATTAATCATAAAATAAAAATAGGTAACTAATAAATCCCAAAACAAATAGAAGCTAATTTATTAGAACAGCTATCAAGAACCTGAAACATGGAACTATTAAGAAAATATAATGAAAGAATCATTGGACTAAAATATATAAATATTATAATTTCTAAGGCTGTAACTCTCTAATTTAGGACAGTGAAATATGGTAAAGTGTTGCTTTGTAGGTTTCTTAACTCCCCTTTTTAACAGAAAGCTTCGATATAATAGTACACGAGAACACTCTTAAAAAAAGGTTTTAGACCACAAGTGGAATGAACAGAAAACCAATAAAACGTAAAATAATGGATGCATAATGTAAATAGAATTTTCCTATGAAAGAGATAATTACACAATTAACATTTGAAATAAGATTTAAAAAAAACATATCTAAATTTGAGCTAATCAATATTTTAAAACTTTTTGACTTAACTACGAACGAATACTGTGATAAGACATGAACGATTTGGTGTACTAAAAAAAAGGATGCCACCTAGATGATCTTTTGAATTAATCAAAGTGTAAGGTAATAAAAAATTGAAATTCAAAATTTTTTTCAAGAGCTAAATATAATTTGAAATATATTTAAAAATGAATTTAGCAGGATAGGGGTAATAGGGCAATGTTAACTGAATTTTTATAATTATTAACTTTTAATTTATTGTCAAAAATACGTCATTATTTCTCTTTCTATAATTTCAAATAATATTTTGAAAAATAGATGTGTGCCAGTTGCTATTCCAGAATGGCATTTATAATGTTAAAATGAAAATATAATGAATATTTTTAAAAAATTTACTTTCTACCAAATTATTAACTTTTAACAAAAGGTCTAAAACGTTTACTGACTCATTATTGTATAATTGGTTTTTGATAATTTCAAATCTTGTAGATAGCATTTAAAATTAAGATCATGCTCTACTTTTACATGTATATAGTTACTTAAATATACTAAGTATGTCTAAATTATGAATAAGATGTAATACAGTTTATGTTAAGTGGGCTAAATCTAGTGAGATGATCAAAAGCGTAAAAGATTGGAAGAAAGAAATTATCCCTAACCAATAAATCACTCCTTTATAATTTCATGTCTAAGAAAGCGCTGAGAAAATTAATAATGTTATTGCTGCAAGTTTACTAATGTTTCAGACTCACAAATTTTAATTATTCAAGGAAATTTCTAGAATTTTTTTTAAAAAAAAAGAGAGCGTGTAGTAAAAAAAAGTGCTAAAGAGAGGAATAAGCAATATTATTACTCTAATCAATTATTATTTAATTTTAAAATGCTTTCAATTCAAGAAAAAAAATTAGGTTTTTTCCCCCTTGAATATAAAACGAAACTGTTCTGGAAGTATAAACAATTCTTATCCTTCTCCTCGTATATTGTTACCACATCTATATAAATCCAATGTTAGAACATATTACTGAAAAGCTAAAGACATTGATTGGTATAATTCCACTTTAAAATGTTATAGTCTTTCTTTGTTCTAAAGTATTTTTATATTAAATTTAATGCTTAAATTGTAAATGCTATTTTTTATAATTGCAACAGAAAAAGCTAATTATAAAATCGTCAGCTTTCTTCAAATGCGGAGAAGTTAATTTTGTGAAATTAAAAGAACGAAAAAACAAGAATTTCATTAGCTAGATATGTTATAAGCCATAAATGTGGACAGTGGATGGGTATTTTGAAAAAATCTTAAATAATTTAAATAAAACTAAGTCTTCAACTAAATTCCACTTAATTGGCTTAAGGTAGTATAAAAGCTGTCAATAAATTCCTTTGTATCATCTCATTTAAATTATTTTCTCTATTCATCTTTACTTCTGCTATTTACTATTACTAAGGTCACTGATGAAAATTTATTAATTACGCGTTCATAATTTAGCTGATATTATAAGAAAAATTACCAACATAAATACAAAAACCAGGAATCAAGACAAAAAAATAAATAAAACTCAACTACATGTAAATAATTCAATCTTAACAAGCTTAAATTTTTCCTCGAAGAAAAACTCCTAAAAAATCTCACTAAATTAAACCTTTATATAATCAGATTAACGATGCATACTCATTCAATAAATTTTTCCACTCCCGAAATTATTCTAAAACGTTTCCCAAATCCTTGTAGCCAGCTGAACCGTAATTTTTTTTTACGGCTTCTCCGATCCAGTTACGTAAACTTGGCGAAAAGTAATCCCTCGATCAATTCGCCTCTGCACTAAGTGTCTGATTAATCGATTCCAATCTGATTTGGAGAGCAGGTTGCAGATGAATCAAGTCACAAGATAACAAGCTCTCTTTTTCATGCTCTCGCGTATCGACCCCTTGTACCTCGTTTTACTCTTTCTTTTCTCTCTCTGTCTCTTTTTTCATCTTTTTTCTTCTTCTTCCTATTTTACCCCCAATGGATTATCTCCGATTGATCTCGTTATCAGATTGGGAGCCGTTTACGGCTGGAAGTCCGACCGGTACGTTTCCTCTCATTTGTTCTTCCTTCCTTTGGACTGCTTGAAATGGGAAGTAAAGAAGATGTCAGACAACCTTTTGGCGAATGAAATCCGATTACTTAACGGAAAGAACTAAGATTGGAAAGTGTGCTTGTTCTAGGTCAGGAAGAATCTTCGGCGTACTTTACAGCCGGAATCGGAAACGAATAAAGATTGATAATGATGGTTTTCTCCTAGAAGATTAAGGGAGAGGAACATGTTAGAAGCTTCAATAGTTGTCAAAATATTTTCTTTCATTAGAAAAGTGTAACAATGTTCTAAATCTAGTAAATATTTTTTTTCAGTCGGAGTAAGCGAATTTTTAAATACTATGAGAGGGATATAAAGTTTCCATCAAATATCCAAGTATGCATGCAGAACAAGTCATTTTAGGGGAAATTACAGCAAAATTTATCTTAAGCTTAAGACTTTTAATTTACTTGTTCTTGATAAATCTTAGTTAGACTCAATATTTGGGCCAAAATATTACTTTAAATTTGTAAAAAAATGCCATCTAATTATTTAGTGAAGATCACTTTAAAATTGACTATTTAAAATTAATACAATAAGCATAGAAGTTGGAAGTTTTTCAGAAACATTTAATAGATTATAAATATTTATTAGAAAAAGAGCCATTGCGATAAATTTGATTGTAAAACTAAACGTGAGTAAAAGTATATTATTTCGTTGCTAACATTTCAATGAGAGCAGTGTTATACGAAAAATAATATACTAAGACTGCAGTAACATAATAATACATGAAATAAAGCTTCTATATATTTTTAAATTTATAAGATACCATTCTCTTATATTCTCTGGTTAATGCATTCTGTAAACTTTAGTTTCCTTTAAAAGTGAGTAAGTAAACGTACTTGAAAATAGTTCTTCTTGATTATAAATAACTTCATAAGTATTTTCAATGTAGGTGTATTTTAGTGAAGGTGTTCTTATTTTATTAGCATGCGCATATTTCTTTTTCTTATGATGTACATGCATTCTTCTATTCAAATATAAATAATGTTTTAACAGAAACTTCAAGTTCTTCAAATAAACTAAACAATAGAATTATTTATCAAGAAAAAATTCTTAAGACAATCTGTGTCTTTTGAATTCGAGCAAATAATCTGACTTGCTTTCCTTAATTTTATATAAATTTAAACATTTCTAGTTATTTATCTCAGTTAAATGATCATAAATAAAATAAAAATGTTTTCATTTAAAAAGGGTGCAAGTATGTTTTTAGACATGTGTAAATTATCAGACCTTTTAGATGAGAAATGAGAGAAAAGGGAAGGGAAATGAGAATTTTTTATAATAAAATTCTAAACTAAATAACACGAAAGCTAGTATTATGACTTTTGGACAAGCAGTAAATTTGTCTAATGATTTGCATTTTTCAAAAAACAAACAAGTTTTCAAAAAAGTAAAATAATTGGAATAAAAAAAACAGTAAGGAAATAGCTTTGTCTATTTATCTTTAGAACATTATTATTGTATTGCAGATTTCCTTGATTTGTGAAAAGTTATTTTTAAATTTTCCATTGCATTGTAAAAAGCAATATATATACATTAGATAAATCTTATATCTGTATTTAAGGTATTTAAATGTATATATATAAATCATAATTTAATAATTTTACATTTTTGCGGTACTGCTAAAGCTGCCTTTGTGTTTTGTGGGAAACATTAACCTGATGCTGAGCTCACGAAGCAAGTTTTATCATCACCCACTTTTATTACATCGATTTTGACAATATAATAATAAGCAGTCTATTAAATTTTATCGTTATATATTAATATTATTGCGTACTAATAACTACATTTCTATCGTATTTCTTTCTTTCCCTATGACCAAGTGAATAGGCAAATTACAGGTGAAGGTTGACTAGTCACAAAAATTTGTTTAAACCTGCAATCTTGGTTCCTAAAGCCAAAAGTTCGCTATTTTACTACCGCGGCTAATATTTCTTACTGTCTTGACTGGATATACTTAGGTTTATAACTATTTGTATTTATGATTATGTTTATATATACATAAAGGAGTACATAATACATAAAATATACATAATAATACATATATACATAATACATATATACATAAAAAGTATATATAATGTATATATGTTATATATACATTATATATACTTTTTCGACTTTTAGCTCAGTACAATTTTGCGTCATTTACATCCTGATGCATGAGGTATGTTTTAATAATTTTCAAATAATGTAAAATTTAAAAAATGTAACAGTTTGGATGGGAGTTTCATTGTTAACTACTGCCTAAATAGCGTTACTCATTTATTTCCGACAATCTAACATACTTAAGAAATTTTCAAAAACAGTGGCGAAATCTCTTAAAATATTTCTTGCGTTGTGAAGTGGGATAATATAAAAGAAATTTCTGTCCTGTTCAAAACTCACACGGTAAGTTACACCTATGATTCATCTACACCTGTGAATTCTAACAATGGACTGCACCCTTCATTGTGGTAATTTGCTACTTGCAAGCAAAATGTTTTCTTTTCCAGGTGGAAGTCATTTTTTTTAAAACCAAGATAAAAACTTTTCTTCGGTTGTTGAAATAATTCATTAAAACGGGGCTTATTATTAGTTAAGTATGGGGTTTTGCTTTCTTATACACTCATGTCCATAAATTAAGGATAATTCAAAATCACACAGAAATTGAACTCTAAAATAAAAATTTCACCTGTAGAATTATCACAGACATCTTGAAGAAGAACATGCAAATTACAGGAAACCACCAGATGGCGCGGATAGTACGTTACAATGAGGAGAGTGTAAGAGAGGGATATATAAGGAATGGTGGCAAAAAGTAAAATTGTTCACAAGCGCTTTAAAAGCCTTTCAGTGCAATAACCGCATAGTTATGGCACAAAGGAAGCATTTGGATGATTTTTTACGTGGTAGAATTATCGGACGACTGGAATGTGGACGTACCCAGCTAGAAGTATCCGAGGAACTTGGAATCGCCCAGAGTGTCATCTCCAGGATTTGGCAACGATACCAAGTTAATGGTAATGTAAGTAGATATTACATCACAGGTCGTCCCCGAGTTACAACGCCGAATGAGGACCGGTATTTGGCAGTTAGTCCCAAAAACAACAGACGGAGCACAGCATCAGTCCTGTCTCGTCAGCTCTCTTCAGCTACCGGTACGACAGTTTCAAGGCAGACCGTGTACAGACGCTTAGGGCACATTGGGCTATATGGTCGTAGGCCTGTCAGATGTGTTCCGCTTATCGCAACTGACTGTCGTCTGCGATTAACCTGGAGTAGAGAGCATGCATTGTGGACACCACCACAGTGGTATTGTGTGATGTATTCCGACGAGTCTAGGTTTATATAGTTTGCAGTCTAATTCTCGCCGGACTTATATTTACGTTTTTTTAAATGAAAATATTTTGTTTTTGTAACTAAAATACAGGAAACACATATTTTTAATTCCAATTTATCATTTTATCCTTTAATAAGTATTGCTTCCTTTTCTTATAAAATTCCAAAAAGATTTCAAACGTAAGTGTCTGTATTATTTATTTATATAAGGTTGTATGAGTAACGTTTGAGGGATTTCAGATTTCATAATGTTTTGTAATTAAACACGCTTAGCAATTAAAGGAAAAACTGAATAATCCTTAGCATCTTATGAAATTGGTATTCAATATTTAGGTACCTTAAATTTTGAAGGAAACGTTTTGCAATATTTCTCAATATTGAGCTAAATTTCATGATTGTTTTATTGATTTTTTCTCCTAAAATCAATTTATTTGAATAAAAAAGTAGGTTTGAATTATTTTTAAATAATGTTTATTGCATAATACCAAAATATTTTAATTTAAAATCTTTACAATGATTCTCAAAAATGATAATTTTTTTAGATATTTAATATTTTAAGGTACAGTTTAAAATTACTTGTAATTGTATTTCTTATCTGAGTTTCACAAGCTAAAAAAGAAACAAAAATTAAATAATAACAATTTTTTGCTAAATTTTTCCAAAAGATTTTTTTTATTTATTGTTCTTAATTTTCGTGTGGTGTATTATTTAAGTAAATCTGAATGCACAATAAAGTATTTGAAATTTTTTCTTAGATTTATAACAATATTTTCGAATATTAATTGTTAAATAAGTTCTGTCATCCAAAACACATCTTCCATACGAAATGTGTTCAGCAGATCGTTTTAAATTAAATATTTTCTTTGATTCAAGTTGCCAATAAATGAATTTGTAACTGCGCTATTTTATCAATTTCATTATCTAGAAATAGGCTTAGAGAGGGGAACAATTATTTCTATTACTAAATATTTTTTTCGCAAAAAATGTTTAATTTAGTTTTAATTATTTATAAAGTAGATTTTTATCATTTTTTATTTTTTATTTTACTTTTTTGTCATATGAACTTATGTATTGTTTTTAAATCAAAAATATGTGTTTGAGAAATAGCTATATTAGAATAATTAATCACATTCCTGTCTTAAAGAAATGGTTTTTCAGATGAATTTATACTTGGTAAAACTTATACGTCATTTAGGTAAGAGAAAAGAAATCCCCAGACCTGAACTGAAACAAATTAGAATCAACTATGGCCCCTGCTCCTCACTCGAAAAATTACTTGGACTCGAGAAGTGGTAGCTCCCTTTTATTTTTCAGAGTTGCGCTTTAAGTAAAAGACTTAAGGAAAAAAAGAGATTAAGAACTACAGCAGAACAAAAAGATTTAAGGACTAATGCTCTCCATTTTCTACAAATCTGGTGGCCTCAGAAAGTTCTCATTCAAGATTTCTTTCAAAGAACGATTTAGAGGGGCCTGATTGAAGTAACTAATGAATTCGTTCTCTTAGAAGACCGTGAAAAAAATCTTTCAGGGTAAAATTCTTTTTCCAGCGATTGTATTTTAATTTAATCAATTAACTAGACGAATGGAGAGACATGTAACGTTTACATTCTAGAAAACCCAGTTCCTTAATACGTTTTTTTTTATTACGCAAAACGTAAACAATTGCAAGACTTTTAATATTTGAAAATGGCCTTCTAATTCCAAACGACATTTTAATTTATTTCTAATGAACTAAAATGGTCTTTGAATCATCAAACAATAATTACATCTTATTAATACATTAATGTGTTATGTAATGCGTTCTGGAAATATAGTTTGAGTGGTTTCCTCTTTAATGGAATGCATTTACGTTTCTTTTAAAACAAAAATAAAAGTTAATACTTTTCGTTAAGATGATTAGTGATGGCATTTGTATCATTCCATTAATTTCAAAAAGGCTTTTATGCTATTTTAATATTAGATTTTTGTCTGATTTGCCGAAGTAAATGCTCGAGTATTTTATTTTTTTTAAAAATGATCACATGATTTCCTTTTGTTTTTGCAGTTGGGAAATGAACATTTTATCTAATACGTTTAAATGCATTTCCATAAATGTATTAAGGATCATATTTTTAATGTTACTGATTACATATCACTGAGATTGTCAAATTAATCACAGTAATTTGAAGTGATATAGTTTCGTGTAAACATGTGTAGATTTTAATACAATTCAGCAAATTTAACTTCAAAAAAAATTATTTCTGAAATTGTTTATTTCAGATTAATAATTTTAAATTCCTGAAATCAAAATTGAGAAATATCAGAATAAGTATAATATTTAAAATAATCACATTCTGAAAATTAAACAGTAAAAGAGTGCATATATATATATATTACTGATACTGTACCTTGATATACTTCTGAATTTTTAATGAATGAACTGCCTAATTTTTCTAAACATTTTAAGCAGAATACATTTTAATGGAAAATAAAGGCAAAAATGCTTATAAAATTTTTTTTCGAGATACTATTACTACTTAAAGATATATTATTTTAGTGATTGATAAATATCCTCAATATTTTTAGTTTGTATCCCAATGTATTTCTTTGAGTTTGGGTTTCATTTTCTTTTGGTTTTTATAACAAATTTAGTCTTTTCACATTTTTGTTCAGAATTATAAAATAGTTAATTCACATTCAAAATGTTTTACTTGAAGAACTGAAATAAAAAAAAAGACAACTTTTCACATAGATGCTGATTATAGGCACATATAGATATAGAGAATATCTAAAGCAAAATATTTATGAGCTAAATATTAAAATATCTATCCCTTTTTCGATCAACGATAGTGATTCCTACTTATAATAATATTTATTCATGATTCATAACATCACATTTATTTCAATGAGAAATTTAATGAAATTTCCATTCCAATAAATACATTTTATCAAGTACATTTTTAAAAATTTCAGAATAGTAAAAATTATACTGTCATATATATATATATATATATATATATATATATATATATAAATTATAACTTAAAACGTGAGGTTACCGAATTGAACCAAAATAAATAACTTAAATCTACTTTTAATGGATGTTCCAAGTGTTGAATCAAGCTAGGAAACCTTACAGAAAGGTTCATCTATTTGGATAGTTCTTTCTCTTAATAGACAACCCAATATAAAATAATAACTCTATTTTTATCTGTCTTACTATTTATTCCTAAAACAATATAGATGTGTGTATATATGTATAAGAAAATTATATTAAATGTAATATAAAACATTGTGTACTATATCCTATTTAAAACTTTGAAAATCTCACTCTTTTTTTCTATATTAATATATTATTTTTACTTTATTCTACACCCTATTTTCGATACTTTCTTGTAATGTTTGGTTTTCATAATGTATTTAAAGCATACCATTTATTGATATTCTTCATTATTACTTAAATGTACTACTTTGTTTAAAATCTCTACACAGAGTAGAATGTTTGGATTCATAACACTCGTATTAATTCCCTATTACAGGTCACAGTCAGTAATTGTTCTGGAGAGCATAACAGACTTTCTATTTCGGTCACATTCTTATATTTAACTCTCATTTTGGAGATTTTGAATGGAATCCTTGTAGGAGTTTTCAGTACACATTCTGACTCGATTTGTTGAAACTTATAAAAAGACATCGGTTAGCCTATTTCTGTGTCTGACGGTTTATTTACAGAAGTTAAAGGAAAGAAATTGCATCAGATGCTGCTTTCAGTGCTTAGAACTAAACGTATAGTACCTATGGTGCATGTAACTAACGTGAAGTACAAAACGTAATAGATAATAATGTACAAATTGAATTACGAACATAACATATTTATTAAGTTTCAAGAAGTAAACAAATCAATTTTAACACAAATTTTTCAAAAAAGTACTTATTCACTGTGTTATCTATAGTGTTAACAAAACTGGATGACTGCGAAATATTTAATGCAGTTTAGATGCTACAAGTGAAGACAAGAACTATAATATTATCAACAGCTACTAGTATGTAGCGAAACCCATTCTGGCTTAATATTAGTTGCTGAATGGCCTGGACAGTAACAAAATTCCTTTTCGTAATTGTACATGATGTTTTTCATAGAACTAAACAAAGTTAATTGCTTCCCTCATCTATTATTGCAAGCTAGACTTTCTGTTTAGACCATTTCCCATCTGTTGCAACAAGTTTTTATTCGGATTTAAGTCCGGACCGTTGTTTATTGCAAGATGACAGCGAAGATCAAGGCCATTAAGGTCTTAGGTATTTTTTTATTTATTCTGGGCACGAAAAATGGCAGAGAAGGTAAGGGCAGTAAATAAAATATGCAATGAAACAAATGTGCGTTTCCATGCATGTGATAACATTGGGTCTATGGGACGACTCTTAATCGGCCAAGAAAACACTTTCAGGTATAGATCCATAGTGATCTTAAATATTAAGGAATAATTTTCTTTTGGTAGAATGCCTGAGTATACTCGAAATTCACTCTACCTTGGACAAATTTAGGTCTACTATTTCAGTGTTTCAAAAATCCTCCTTCAGATCACCTGAGAAACTGGATGTTTCATCCTAGATATAACATACAGAGTTCTAGATCCAGTATTGGCTGTATAGAAAAGTACTTGCTGTTCGTCGGAAAAACTAAGAACGTAATTTTCGTTTACCTAAGATATGCACAGAGGTCCATTTGGGATATTTTTTTACCTACTTTAAGTAAAAGAGGCTGCAAAAATTTACAAGAAATAGACACTTATACACAAAAGACACTTATGCAAATTTGCAATAGATCTTCAGAGACATTTATATGTTCAATTAATATTTTCTATTTTCTATAACATGGAAAAACGACGAACCAAGAAGGGCTTATCTGAATGGTATTATAATTAGTAGATATGAAGTATTTGAAATAATACTGAAACACTAACACAATATCATGGAGATTGAATGTTTTATTCTGGAAATGATGCAACTACAAGAGGAGAAAAAGATCAATTTAACTTTGAACAATTTCTACCCCAGACGCAAGTAATTTTCCAGATAGGTATAATTCATAGTTGGCGAACGTCTTTGTGAGAGATTCCTAGTCGTACACATTTCAATAGAAAAATAAGATCGACGTAATCCAAGGGAAGTAAGATACATTTGTTCATCAAAATCATCATTTGTGCTACAAGTAAAGACCTGCCAATCCCTCTTACCAGAGAAGTACAACAGACAAAAGTAAGAAACAATGAGTCAGTAAGGAATTATCGTGTTAAAATGCCAGTCCATGAAATTTAAGAGTTACGGAGCAATGAATCTCGTTCTCATACTACCGTGTAGTGAAGAAATACGAATGACAATTAAAGGGATGTGGGTATCAAATGAAATTACACTTTTAACTCCTGACTTTTATGCATTGTCCAAACAGCAGACAGGGGAGTTTCGCACGTCTTGGTTACCCCTAGACAAGTTTTCTTATTCATCAAGATCAAATTCAAAGCAGGACTAAATAATATAAATTTATATTTATGTTCATGAGTTTCTAGGGTGGATGTTTTCAGAACCATCGGATGCTTGGAGGATATGAACCAAGCTTGGAGATGTATAACGAGGTAATTCAGTCGGCCCAATGACCTCAGCCTTATTTCGATAGTAAGTCTAACAATGTTCTCTCCAATCACTAGGGTCCCGATTGTATGCCAAATCACTGATAAAAAAGACAAAAGTAAGAATAAAAGCTACATCAATCGGTCGAAAACTCATTTTCGTGTTCTGTTGTTGCTCTCTGTCAGTCACTACCTTTTTGATTCTTTGTGCAGCAAGATTCACCTATTCTTACTAAAGTCACTTAATGGTAGTAAAGCTTCGAATAAAATGTTGAATGTTCCTCCAACTACATATTTCTTCAATTACATTCCTTTCTCATATGGTGACATCTGCATCTACTGTTTACAAATCCGTCTAAATTACACAATCCACATGCATCGTTACAATTATATTCAGATGAAAGTTATGCCTTATAGCATTGGAAAATTCTCTGTTATATACACCATTCTAATGCTTCATTTTGAGTTGTTAGAAATGCAATTATTGTCAGACATTCTTCAAAGGTTATTTTTATTTGCGTATTCTTTCGAAAGTTCTTTTCATTTACAATTTCATGCTATTCGAAAAATTTCCTCTTGGTGTGTCTCTATTCACTCTCTATTCACTTACTCTATTTACTTTCTCTATTATCTACAAATAATAATCAATTAACGAATAACTATGGAATCACAGAAGAATAAAAAATCGTGTTAATGATTAAGATTCAATGTAGTTCCTTCTTACCCATGTTTTAGTAATTTTTTTTAAATAAAAAAAAAAACATAATTTTTTTTCTATAAAGACAAATATGAAAACTGTTATCGAGAAACTTGGAGATTTTACATCCAAAAAATTCTGCTTATTTTTTCCCTCTGAGATACATAGTGGTTTAATTCTTTTATAGATATTAAGACAGCGTTTCTCAAACTGTGGGGTGCGCCTTCCAAGAGGGGGAGGGGCATGCTATCCCTCTGTGGGGGGGGGGCGCGAGCATATTGAACAGTCGAAAACAAAAGATATAAAATATGCATTAATTTACTGAAAGGAAGCAAATTAAAATACATTCAGACATAGTAAAAATTAAGTACACATTTACACTGATTAAATACACTTAAAAATATATCAGTACTGTACAATGTTTTTGGCAATTAATTTATCAATACATTAAAAACAAGTTTAATATTTAATTAATAGTGTCTTCATGAGCTTGTCGTATGCAAAATTTAATACTTAGTTTCATATAATTTTTATGGTTTATAATAAAATTCGTACTATGGCCTTAACGTCAAAGTACACTTTTATTGCATTCAATAATTTGTTATTATAGAAGGGAGGTGCGATGAAATTTATGATTGAAAATTGGGTAGCGAACATTGAAAGGTTGATAAACACTGTTAAAATGAAAAGGTACAGTTTTAGGTGTTCAATTTCCTTTTTAATTCGTTACACATGAAATGACTCTTAGACATATCGACAAATCTGGTCAACTTTTTAGTCTGAAAAAAAGTCAAATTATTATAATATACAATTTTATAATATACAATAATAACCAGATTGAACACAAATACCTGATTTGTGGAAAATAATTTATTATGAAAGATTAAAATATTTATAAGAGGTTAACACCGCATTTTTAACCATTAGTGTAGAATAGTCTTAAACTCATTTGTTACTTAAATA
Source organism: Trichonephila clavata (assembly GCA_019973975.1). Taxonomy (NCBI): domain Eukaryota; kingdom Metazoa; phylum Arthropoda; class Arachnida; order Araneae; family Nephilidae; genus Trichonephila; species Trichonephila clavata. The sequence goes on along the minus strand of BMAO01008490.1, from coordinate 92,872 downwards.
ATAGTAATTAATCGTTTAATATTCATAAATAATGAATTAATATTTATATTTTACTAAGAGAGAAAGACCTAATATAAAACAAACAACTAACGAGATGGTCAATGAAGCGAGCAATTTATTTATTTATTAAAAAAATGCAGCTCTTGTTTGAACTATGAAATTCAGAATTTCAGAGGCGTTCATCCCATTGATTAAGTAGTCTGAAAATTCACTGCATTCAATATATTTTTAGTTAGTTTCATGGAGATTATTTTAATATATAGATAAAATCTCATAATTACATCAATGAATAATAATAAATTAAATTTAAATAAATTATTCAACAATTACATGAATGAATTATTTATTTATTGCTTGAAAGTATAAGAATAAATTAATTTTAAATAAATTATTTTATAGTTTAAATAATTTATTTAAAGTTTTCAAAACAAAGGTAGTATTAATTGAACTGTATTTAGTGAAATGTTTTATAAATAATCATCAAACACTTTAACAAACATTTTGAAATCCTACATTATAAGAACCATTTAAAACGAATGAAGAAATCTGAAAATAGATTATAATCTAAAAAATAAGAATTAAAGAACAAGGAACCTCTAATGTGTCCTTTCGTTCTATCCTTCCCTTATAAATTAAAATAAACCCGCTCTCTTTCTTAAAGAAGAAAAATGCGAATGATGTAGAGCTCTATTTGTTACAGAGTTTCCGAATGGCTGCTTATGAAATTAATGGATACTTTAGATAAACTTTCCACCCTCTGTGACCGAAATATCTTGTATTGACATATTTATGGGGGAATATATTTTACAGTGCCGTACTTTCCAACAGATTTCGTAATTTTAAGTTGTAATAACTTACGACTATCATAATGAACAGAATTTATGACTGAATTTATGTTTAAAAAATATACCTCTACAAAAAATATGACCATACTGAATATCTGCTAAAAACTAGAAGCAACGCTTAATTTTTCCCCTCTTTTATATATAAATTTTGTTTTCTAAGCTATGCAATGAAATCCAGTGTTTTGTTTCATTGAAAAAATAATAAGTAAGTAAACGCATATACATTCGGGAATAATTACACTCAGCAACCCTAAAATTAAGAAAACTTTTCTTTTAAACGTTGAATAATCCGTGTAGTATGAGCGCTGATATAATAAACAGGAATTACGTATAAAAATCCTTTTATTGTTCAGAAGAATCAGTTAATAACAATTCACCTGATTATGGAGAAAATGACAATACGTGTTATGATTGTAAGCGCCAATAAGAAGTTTCCTTTTCTCTGAATCTGTTAACTTTCTTAACTTTTTTTCCCTGTTACTGTAGTATCTCGAGTATTCAAAGATTAACAAATAAGCTAAAAAAAACTTCGAGAGAAACAGTAATGTGAACAAGGAATCAGGCGACTGATACGTATCATGTGGAGCAATAAAATAGTTACTATACAGTAATACTTCGACTTAACACGAAATTTGAGTTACGCGATTTTTAAATCTCGTTGATTCGCCATTTTCTTTCTTTTCTTTTTTTTTCCATCACTGAAACCTAGGCTGACTCAGAGCCAAGGCCTGATGAAATTAGAAATGTGATTAAAAAATCGTCGATATTGCAAGTCAAATAAATTTACAAATGGATCGTGGTGCCGTTCAAGAACTGCTAAATTCCCACAATAAGGAGCTGGCAATCGATGAGATCATAGAAATGCATGAGCAAGACGTTGAATAACATGAGTCTTTAGGCCCAGTTCAATCATAAGATCGAATGACAGTTGTGAATTTGGCAGAATGTAGCAGTTTAATTGAAAAGGGGTTATAAATTTTAGAAAATATAGATTCCAAAGAAGAACGTATTTTCCCAACAAAACAAGGAATTAAAAAATTATTAACATGCTACGAGGAAAATTTGCTGGATAATAAAAAAGGCTTAGAAGTCGGCAGATTACTTTGTCTGATTTCATGACACCTTCTACATCAAAAATAACTTCTGTTTGCGATTTTGTTTTTGTGTTACAAAAGATTTCATTATGCATATTTTATTCTGAATTATTATGTATATTTATATGCTAAATTGTACCCCAACTTACGCGGTAATTAATCAGTCCCACCCATCACGTAAGTTCGGGGTACTGTTGTACTTGTGTATCATTCAGAGAAATACAACTTAGAATAATCTCAAAACACACATAAGCGTACGCCTTACAAGAAGGACCTTACATTAAGTTTCTTTTAATAGCCTACAATAGTTCCTGACTGTTTTACTCCACAAAACAGAGTCACTTGACCATGGTTCAAAATTACGCGGACCGTCCCCAAAAAGCCCTCGTGTAGCTGAACAGTGGGACGTTAATATTCACTCACTCACTCACTCCACAAAACAGAAGAATCTACTTTTGGGGTTATCAAATACCGAAATGGAATACTTGATTAAAGGGAAAAAATCATTTTGCCTGTTGAGTCAAGATGTTTTCTCCATTTTGCTGATAACAGAGTCTGTGTATGACGGGAGCAGGACAAAACCAAGCAAATTATTCAAACGGTAGTTGGCGGAATTATGATATGGGGAGCATTTTTCTGGCATATGGGAACATCCATCATTGTCTAAAAGAATGTTTACTGGCAACAAATCCAGAGGAAGTTCCCCACGACATTTATTTTGATCCGCAAGGTGATCTAATGTTTTTGTTTTGCGAATCAGTGTATAATGTTTATTGGTAATTTATACGTCATTACAAACATTAGTTACTATAACGTAAATATAAATGATTATGTATGTTTGACAGGAAGACCATAGCGTTTTTGGAAATTTCGTTTACTTAAAAAGTGATGAATTTTCAATCATATTTCAGTAACTGTGTTAGAAATAAATCATAATTTCATTTGTAGAATAACCACATAATCAATATTTATTCAATTATCTGTACAATGGTATTGGGAAATATAATTAATTTTTGAACAACCTATAATTGTACGTAGTACGAACCAAAAATTCGGGGGAATGCTGCCATTGCTAACAACGAAAACAAGTACCTAAAATTAAATCACTTGAAATGGGTTCTCCCAACCCTCCCTACCTGGCCAGGTTGATTTAGTCCATGTCACTTGACCGAACTTCACACGCAGCTCTTATCTTTCAAAGCTAGTTAACTCTGTCTAAGATGTAAGATGACTTTTTGAACAGCTTTGAGCATTTAATTCGCTTAGAACGCTTAGGTAAAACACCAATGCTGACTTTGGAAATGCTAAGTAAGATATATGGTGACTCTACCATGGCGTGATCTAAGGTTTACGAATGGCATCGGCGTATACTAGATATTAGAGAATCCATTGAACATAATGAACGCGTTGGGAGACTTTCCATTTCAAGAAGGCCAAAAATGTGCCGTTGGTGTCTGAATGCGTTCTAAAAGATTGTCACCAAACACTTAAACAAACCGCTGAGGCTATACACTTTTCGAATACGTCGTTTGAGGGAATCCATTTGTCACAAATGGTCTCAGTTCTGGCAGAGTGACGACTAGTATCTCTTCAATGACAATGAACCAGCACATCCATTGTGACGGATCCATACGCGTCCTTTCACTAATCCTCTTGATAATTCTTTCGGGCCAGCCCTTTTAACCAATCTTCTTCTAAAAGAAGAAATCGTGATATGCAAATTAAGTTTAATGTATATATTTCTTCTTCACGAGTTTGAGTATAAGGGAATTATGAGTAGATTAGAAGTGAAGTGAATTGGCAGTGAAGTGTTTACGTAAACAAAAAATAGAAAGCCAGAAAGTTTAGATAACAAGAAAGTGATAAGATTAGCTTTCCAGAAATGTTTAAGTCAACTTGAATTAAATAGAAGACTGCTTGAGTTCAGGTATTGTGATCTTAAATTAAGTTGATGTTTAGAGTGTTAAACTAATAGTGCGGTCATTAAATACTCTGTGTAAAGTAATATTAAAGGAAGGGGCGCGTAGTATGTACATATTCTCCCCAAACGTGATTTCTCAATCTCTCTATTGTTGAATTGAATTATTTTATTCATAGTGTTATTTGTGCTTGAGTTGTTTACAGTGATAAATAAAATAATTGGAATCCATCATGTCATATGATCCTTTAGTACCTTCCACACCTTTAGCTGGGTCACAGGGTAGAAGGGATTTAAACACGTTTCACCATTCCAATTAGTAAAAAAGTTCTTCGCCAAAATTTGCACTGACGTGCTTCCACCTCCCCCCCCCCTCCTTCTACTCACAAGGCTTAGCCCTTTAAATTTTATCTGTTCCTCTAAATGAAAAAGCATTTACAAGAATGTTGTTTTGTGTTATCAGATGAGGTGAAAGTAGCATCGCAAAAAACCTTACGGAGGTTGCGAAAAATGGATTCCAGAAGTGCTTACAAAAGTTATATGAACCGCTGGCAAAAATGTACCCTCACCCAACAAAACTAATTTGAAGGTGGATGTGCTTCGGTACTCTGAACTATTCAGGGTGAGGTTCTTACACCTTGTACTCAAACTTTTGGATCATGCTATGTATATAAGTTACGTTGCTTATTTTTAAGTATAAATTTTCAACAAGTTATTACATAAAGCACCTAATTAATAACTGAAAGAAATGTTATTTTAATTATGTTTCCCTCACATGAATTTAATAGTAAAATTTCAAATGATGTAAATCTTATTTTACACTTTATATACTTCAAAAATAAAAGTGTTAATTATGCTTGCATTACTATCATATTCCCTTAAAAATTTGGATACGAAAATCTTTATTTTTTGGAATCTGTGAAAATATTTTTTGTAAACATATAGTTTTTTTATCATATTCTTAGTCTGAAATAAAACAATTATATTTTTATAAGACACTAACAAAATTTAATTAAACCTTAATTGCATTCTAATGACTTCGTTAATTAGCAAACATTTATTTGACAATTTTTCAAAGAGAAATAACATGATGGTTATTTTGTGTTTGAAGCCAAAAAAGAGTGTACTGAGGAGTTTTTTTAAGAAAATTAATTACTCCTATTTATTTGCTATAACTTATATTTCTTTTGAAATTTTATCGTGTTGTTGAATTTTTTGTTTCAGAAAAAGCATTATTTTTATTTGGGGGAAATGTGTTTTTATTCCTCGCACCAATAAATATTTCGTTGTACTAAACATTTGAGTGAATTGCAGATTAGTACTTGTGTGAGAATGTTTTGGCAAACGAAATACTGGAAGTTCCGATTTAGAAAAGAAAAATACGACATAAACAATGTAAAAGCAAGTGACTGTAGAACAAATAGGTTGATTTGGAATTTTTAGCCTAACGTAAAACTGTGCAATTTTTGGAAGGTCTTGTTTTTGTGCATTTAAATTTGGTTTTTCATTAAGCACTATTCTCAAATTGCTTTTTAATTACTTCTTAATTTACACAGAGAGAAATATATATATATATATAGGTCAGTTTTAATTATAGAGTTATAATACCAAAATAGGGGCTATATTTTGAAAATAAATATTTGAAATTATTCGATAATAAATTTTACGCATACATTACTTTTGGAAGCTATGTCTATGACAAAACAAGTTTAATTTATAAAAGTACCAAAAATTTAAAGTTATTTTTCATTGAGAAAATCATACTATTTTCTGTAAGTTCTATCTTAAATGATTAACTTTACATATAGACTCGTATTTCAATGTATATGCACAAGAGGAAAGGAAATAAAATATGAATTTAAGAAAAATCTACAAGGAAATTTTTTTAAATAAAAATAAATATTTTTTATTTTATTTGAACAAATCAGAATTAAATAACTGTAGTGTTATATAAGACAAATTCAAGTACAAAAACTTTTCTTCGCAGTTTCTTAGTGTCTACATATTCAGAAATTTGAAACAAAATGTACCCGCAAATTTCCTTGCGGATATATAAAAATTAAGGTATTAAATTTAAAAAAATATATACTACTTAATAGTACTATTAAACTCAAAAAGTTGTGAAACTTTTTTATGTATTTCGCCTTAACAATTATTTGTATTGCTTAAGAATATTAAAAAGTAGAGCGTTCAGTTGATTTTGCTAATTCTGTGCTTTCTCTTTTCACAAAGTATATTATTTCTGACCACATTCTATTTAGTGTGTAATTATTTTTGTAGTCGGTTATCTGCAAATATTTTAACTTATCGTATTAAAAAAATTATTGTTTTTTCGATATCCTCCTCAGATTTTCAAAATTATTTATGGTGTATTTTGAATTTTCTAAAGAATGCAGTTTATTTATGAAAGGGATGCTGTAGTAAGGTATTTTAAATTGAGAAAGAATACATTTTTTAAAGTGAATATTGTATGTTTTGTTTTACATTTTAACGATACAAAATAAAAGAATTATAGCACATTGCATCATTTTTTATTAATGTTATCTGTAACTAAAATTTTTAAAACATATTTTTTCAAGAACAACCAGCATATTAATCAAAGTTTACAACTCTGAAGCATAAGGGGACGGTGGACCTTTGAAATTAATTTCTTAAATTGTTATCTTAATTAGCTGAAATTGGAATCAATATAGTAGATGATCACTATAATTCACAATTTAAATATTTTTTTAAAAAAAATAAATTATAATTTGATTTTTTTTAAATTTTTAAATTTTTTAAAACTTTTTTTAAAAATGCTCCTTGCGTGTTAGTTTTTAAGATATTTTCTTAATTTTTGTTTTATATGTATATGAACTATAACTAAAAATATCTGTGCATGGATTTTAAATTCAGAATAAAATTTGATGAAAAAAAGATACATTTTCTATACTATATGAAATATTTCACCAATTATCACACATTCGAGGTAATCAAAACAACGTAATATATAATCCGTTAAATTTTTAACAAAACCAATGCACAAATTTGTGAATTATATCATTTTTTATAACTTGTAAAAATTTTAAAGAGATACGATGAAATATGAAACGCAAGGAGCATTTTACGTAATCATGAAAAGAGAAAATTCACGAACTAAAAAAACACATTTTAAACATTTATTTGTGTAATATGAAATAATAAAACAAAATTTTACATAATTACTTACCCTTACATGAAAATCAAACATATAAGAGATTATTACAGTAGAAATCTAATAAATATTTTAAAATTTGTTATATTTAGTTATAAATTGAATAATTCAAGTTATAGCATCCGCCAAGCTGATATTTATAAAAAACCATAGAGTGGCAAGACATTCACTTAAAATTTACCAGCACAATATGATAATCCTTCAGATTTTATATTTTTGTTTTCTATTGTATTAGAGATTTTTCGCTTCTTAATTCTTTTGTCTTTTGCAGTTTGAAAAGTTTTAATTCTACTTTGCTTTAATCGGCGGTCATCTCTCGTTTCACTAATTTGCATCGAGGTTATGGAAGTGTTTTGATGCACGTTTCGCAAGGTAAATAGGGATCCAAAATTAAACTCACTTACTGCTGTTACAACAGATATTTCCAATCTTTTCTTTGATTGGAAACTTTCTTTTTGGCAGTGACTCCAGATAACACTGTGCAAACATTCATTTGCATTTTGACTTTTACCTGAAGTACACCGGGACAATATCTCGTTGCTTGCTAATCTCTGGTACACAGGAAGAATCTTCGCAACAACCTCTTCAGTTAATTTTGACTTCATAACTGAATGACTTTGAGGGGATTCTCCATTCGCCAAAGCTCTTTTATAAAAACACCAAGAAAGTTTGCCATCAGGACATTTGTTGTGTTTCGGTTTGGTGTCTGTGGAGGAACAATGATAAAGTGTGGCATATATTGCACTTTTCATTTTTTCTACGTCATCGCAATTATCTTTAATGGCTTTTCTGTAAAAATTAGTTAACTTAACTATTGTGGTTTCTTTTAAACTACCAACCTTTTTGCCTCCAATACAAACACCTTTGATTCGCCACTCTTTCACCTTGCTGCGTAAACCAGTTCCTAAGCGTTTTGAAATATGGTTGATACATTCTTCTTTTTTAATTTGTTTATCTTTTCCGTAAATGTTCAGCGATATCAGACGTTGGAATGTTTTTGAATCTCCGTCTGATAGTATGCAAGTGTAGCACATATAGCACTCCTTGATGGATCTTTGCCACAAAATTGCAGCAGCTTCCATTTCCATACTAGACGAGGAACCTGTATGATTTATCTGACATTCAGATTTGTGACCTTCATACCAAATTGCAAAATCTGGGCTATCCCTCGAAAGGTCTCTTACTGCAGCAGTACATTCCGTACAATACTTTGACAGTATTTCATAATCTATTACTAAGCCTGTCAATAAATCAATTACAACTCCTATCCCGTACAGTGATTTATATCCCCGCTTTTGCCAAGATCCATCAAATGACATAGTTATGTCTAAAACACCAGTTTCCTTACCTTCATTGTTCAATTCAAGATGTTGCTTCCTAACTATATTTCTCGCAACTTCGAGGATCTGATGTTTCACCTCTCTATTTTCTTCGGACAAAATTTTAATGTGCTTCGAAAAAGATTTTTTGTCCATTGTATTCATACCAGTCACTAATGAAAATAGTTCCAATCCTGCGTGACCTTTCCCAAGTCTTAAAAAAGAGGAAACCATTTTTTTGTTAATGTCAAAAAAAATTTTGTCTTTTACACGTGCACTTGAAAATGAGGAATTCAATACTGCCTCACAACTAGAGCAAACCAATTCTAGTTTTGATGCCATACCCAGCTGCGTTGTTTTTATAATATTTAAATTATTCATATCACATTCAGGGCACTTTACAGTTGACAGTATATTCTTCCATACATTTGTATCAACTAATACATAAGTTGGATCATTTTGTTCACTTATCACATGTTCTGCAGAAGTGTGTGAGCTTAGAAGAGACAGCTTTCTTTCTGTTGCTGCATTCAGTTCACTAGAATTTAATGGGTAAGTGTTTACTTCATTATTTTCATAATTAGAGGACACATTACCACTTGCATCCGGGTCATTTTCACACACATGTAAACTTTGATGCTCCAGTTCTATTTCTCCAGAGGCCCATCTTTTCTTTGCTTTTAGCAAAGCCTGCATTTTACGTTTTGATGGCCTTCCTTTTGGAACATGATATCGAGAACTAATTCTGTGCATTGTACAAATACTGTTGGAATGATTAATTTATCAAGAAAATTATTATTGAGTATTGAAATGAAAGAAAGGAAAACTTTGAAAAAAAATAGACCTACAATTACGTCTGAAACGACTAAGTATGCTGTGTAATAACAGATGTGAAACAAGCGCGCTAATATGATGTAAACAAACAAAGCGGAAGTAGAAGTTGAAGTTCCTATCAGAATCCTTCTTCATAAAATATGCGATGAAAAAAATAATAATTGAGGCTAAGCATATGCTAGAAACTAAATATGAATAGTTCTTGTTTACGTTCAAATGACAGGGCCACGCCCACTTAAATAGTCGATGGCGCCATGTTTAATTCTTAGATTACTCATAATTCAGTAATTATTAGTCAAAATGAAAAAATTCTTCGACAGAATCATTCTCTGAAATAAATAGAATATTATTAGTATAAAAAATAAAAATCGCAATTTTGACGAAATTTTGAGATTTTGAAGGTCCACCATCCAGTAGTTTTTTTTCTTAACAAATATCCAAAAATATCATCATAAACATAAGGTGACCATTCTATTTTAAGGCATCCGACTGTTTGCGACAATTTTTTTTTTTAAAAAAAGAGATATGGGGATTTTTTTGTTATTTTTAAGTTTGTTTAGTGCATTTTAAGAAAAATTTGCTAAAATTAAGAAGAGAAAAAGAAATTATTATTACTAAAATGGGAAAAAATGGGTAAAAATTGACAAAAAATAGCATACACGCGGTATAATCTGTACCAAAGGTTTATGAACAAATTTTCAATTTTTTTCAATCAAATGTGTTGTTATATTATTCAATTTTGAGATGACCTTCAGGATAAGAGATATTTTCTTTTTTACAAAAACTAGAGCACTTTATCTCAGTTATTATATGAAATTGCTTAAAAACACAGTAATTATATTCACATAAGGAACTGTAAATTTTGTTATAAAACAGTGATTGATAAGCCTGAAGGTTAAAACAATTCTACTATTATACTGATCTTACAGAAAAAATTTCAGTTGATTATGTTCAAAACCTTTTTAGCAATCGCTGACCCCTTTTGATTTTTTTTCAAAAAATCACATTTCGAGTAAAACGCGTTTTAAAGTATGACATCTTGGTTAAAGTAATCCCATCTGCTTTTATTAAAACATTTGTAGTTTTTTTTTTCTAGTGAACGGAAAATGATAAACTTGGTATTTTTATAAATGTAATAAAATGACCCATAAAATAAAATCATAAAAAAAATCTGCCAATTTTTGGCAAAATTCACAATTTTAGGGTAGTCGGATACCTTCAGCTATGGAGATTTTTACTGCATTTTTTCTGTTATTTTATAAGTATTTTGTGCTGAATTCATTTATTGATAATAAAAACTCAGTTTTCAATTACTTGATTTGTTGCTTTGTTTAATACTTTCCATTTATTACTGCCAATTCACACATCCCTAAAACATATGGTCACTTTGGTAAATATATAGAAAATCAGTGAGTTTTAAACAGTATTGTTAATTTTGAAGTTAAGCATATATATATTCGATCAATTGATTCAATAAATACTCACAAATCGTGAGTTCTTGAAATTAATAAATTTATTTATTGTCTTATATTTAGTATTGAGAAAAAATGATAATTTAATTAAAATATTATTCATATACATGTGTGTGTAATTGAATTGAAAGTTTTAAATATTACTGTAATTACTGTGTAACTTTCTGTGTTTTGTACAATAACCTTAAGCACGTTTACCATTGTAAATATTTGTAATGTGAAAATAAATATAATCGTAATTTTTTTTAATATTTTTATGATAAATGTATACAATTTTAAGAAATTTTGTATAAAATATGTATACTTCTGATAAAAATGGGGAAAACTTTTGATGTAATTAAATAATTTGAAGGTATGAATAATTTAGTTTGAAGGTAATGACAATTTTCCTCCCACAATAATACCTTTTTAAAAAGCTAAAACAAACTTTAACTACTTTTATTGAAATAGCTTAAAACAAAATAATACAGGAAAACTAATGAAACCAAAACAATATAAACATCTGAATAAAAATTCTTTACATTGCTAATTCAGCATAAACTTCACATAAAACGCCACGCCTACCATCATTACTTAAAAATACACGCTAAATTTTATTTTCATCGCATGTAATAGCAAAAATAAACTCACTTGTCCAGAGCCATTATGAGGGAAGATAAAATTTTCCAAACTGTTAAAGAAAAATGAGAAATTATTTGCCTCGCACTCAATACAGTCCATTTCTAACCCTATTGAAACATCAAAGCCAGAAAACGGAGATGTCCCACTGCTGAGAATCGTAAATGGCAAGACAGTAATTGATTCTCTCGTAAAACAGCAGAGTAGTTGAGTGAGTGTTGCTAAAGGCTTCATTCTACAATCTTCGAACGTGAATGAACTAAATTTTCGGAGTCAATAAACGCTCTGGACTGTCATTCGCCCGCTATTATTACCGTAATAACGGTTTCGACGAAAAATTTTATCTCTTCAGTAAATTTAACTGTGACGACGTACTTAATTTCCTTTTGTTAGATAATGGTTCCATTTATATGCGTGACTAGCTTTAGATCATTATGTGTGGGCCATCTGTCACGGTAAAGGATAAACTTCTTTTATTGGGAGGAAAACGATTATATACGTATTATTGAAAGAGTGATAAATATTCCGCATTAGCAGAAGGTCGAATTCTACTTAAAGGTAATAGTTACTGTATCTAATGCTGGAAGGTGGAGACTGTCATAAATCAAAGAGTAAAAAAAATAAATAATACAAAGTATGTGATAACGATAATCTAAGTTTAAAACCATTTTAGTAATTAAAATTATGGATTTTTGTTGAAGTAATAATTCTTTCAAAATATGTTCTAAGAAATAAAAACTAACTTTATAATTCATGTGCTATTACCATCAATGATTTAATTTTTTTCTCATAGTCTTCTTTTTAAGATGTTAACTAAAGTATCAAAATATATTATCACATTAAAAAGATATTATCTGATAATGGTTTGACTTTTTATGTATCTATAGCAATAAATTTTGCTAATATTCTTTTACATAAATTTACTTCCATGCAATGTTTTTAACAATGAGTATATTGTTGGTAACTGATTAGCCTTTTACTGATTAATGTCATATTATAAGCTATCATTATTATTATAACACATTGAAAAGAAAATTAGATGTAAAAATTTGTTTTGATGTTTTAAAGCGGAGGTACGTAAAAATCTAATTGTGTTTGCTTTTGAAAAAGTCTCAATATATTTTTCTTATTTTAATATTAACATTAATTAGCTAAGTTATATATATTTGGAAACAAAACACATGCCTTGTCTAAGGTAGGTTTGACTTTTTATATATAAAAACAATACATTAAGCGTATTTTCATATCCAAATGAATTTAAAGTTAATAATTCCTTTAGAATTTTTACTTTTAAGATTAGTTTGTAATCATGAAATAAATAACTAAAAATTGAAGACTTAAGGAATAAATTCAGTATTGTCAATTCCTAAGCTCTTTATGAAGCAAAATGTATTTTAATACAAAAATTAATTAGGTATTTTTAAATAATTTCTAAAAAAACGTGTAATCACGTATTCCTGTTTCAAGCTATTAAGAATATTTTATTTAAATTTATTTTTTTTCATTTTTAACGAGAGGTGCAAAAAATATCAAAAAAGTTCATGGAATAATTTTTTGTTAAATAAATGTGTACTTAAAAAATGTTCCACGTATTTAATTTAAACCTGTCTGATATTATTTGATGCATTTTAAATATTAGAGCAAAAAAACTGATTCGATGGAATTAAATATGGAAAGCTCTGTCCCTTTCAAAATTAAAGATAAGGGAATGAAAAAGGTGAAAACATTGATGCTCTTTTTTTTCTACTTTTTTATAAATGTAGTTCAAGAGATAGAGGAGGGAATAGTTTTTTTTTGTACTCGTTGATTTTAATATTTAGTTCATGCTTCCTTGAATGGCTTAAAAAATGCATTGTTAGCAAGAAATATATTTAAAAAAAAATTTAGTGTTCACCTTTTTTACTTTGTGTTTGATAATTAGTTTAAAAGGAAACGAAATTCTTATTTTCATACAAATTATTTTTAAAGCAAATACTGCATTGGTGTCTTTTTTTCATTATTGTCTTTAATGTAGATTTTTGTTTATTTTTAGAAATTTAAAAATTTAAAGCATACACATGAAATAATTATTGTTTAACTCTGTATATATTGTATCAATTTATTCTTTGGATGACCAAACATATTACAGGAATAAAGAAAATTTCTATACAAATTTGGAAATAATATCAATAAATGTAACACTTTTTCTCATTTTTCACTCTAATTATTTCTCAGTTTAAGATAATCATGCGTTTAAATTGTTTACATTAAACCCGACTTAAAATGATTTAAGTGTTTCTAAAATGTACTGTTTGCTTGTTGGGGAAAAAAAATAACACAAAAAGTTTTGTTACATATTCTCATATTTCAACTGTGCAATGCAAAAGTTGAAAGAAAATGCATCTTTATTAAAATAATAGCTTCTTTTTATTCTTTGTAAATTTCTTCTTTTTATATACTAAATTATTTAAGTTTAACACTGTATAGAAAGTATTCATTTGTAGGATGATATACATTATTTTGAGATTTAAAAAAAATCTTAATTTTTTAAACAAATGAAATATTTAATCTAAAATGCATATTAGAAATAGAACTAAAAGGTAATGAAGGGAAAAGATACCAAGAAAGTGACAAAAAAGGGATAAAAAAATTGCGCAATGCCTCGTTTTATACAAATTAAAATGCATCAAGATTGGTAAATGAATTAACGAATATAAATATTTATCCCAGATAGCTTAATTTATCATTATCCATCGAAGTAGCCTTATAACTCAATTACCAATTAGAAACAAAATAAAAGTAATTTTTACAAATTAAATTTAATAAATTTTAAGTGAATCTTAATAAAATTACAAGTAAATAAAAATAAAAAATATATAAAACTTTTACAACCTTTAAAGTAATATTTTGAAGTGAACTCCTTCATCACTAGAAAAAAAGTGTTAATTACATTTCACATTAAAATAAATCACAATTTATTTTATGTAATACTTCAAATATAGAACTTACTTTATTATAAAATGATATTTTTGATTCGAAGACACATTTGGACCAAATTTTAATGGATTACATACTCAAAAATACGAACTTGTTGCTATATATCAATAATTTTAATCTGCATTCAATTAAATATTCCTTCAAAATAGCATTTATCAGCCCTTTATTGAGCCCTGTTTATTTGCACATAATGATAAAAAATATAATAATTTTATTACGTATACTTAAGTTTATAACACTTCGTTTTCAAACTACAGTAAGAATGATTTTGTATATTTAATAATCATTAAGAGTTTGGTACGATATTATTGTTTATCTGATCAGTAATTGCAGTGAATAGCTTACCTTCTTTTACGGACGTTAAAATTTTTCTTAGATAATTTGAAAAAAATATCCGTACAAACTGAACTAAAATATTTCAAACGTGTACGACTTAAATAAAGGACTCAAATCACTGAAATTTTTCTTTATCATTACAGGAATGATATTTGTAGGCAAAACTGTTATATATATATTTCATTTTATTGTAGTTTTACCGTCCTTAGAGGATCGACAAATATCATATTGAACATTTCCTTGCTTGTGTTTTTTGACGGTTGATGTGTGTCTTGTGGTACACTTTTGACTTCATCTATTTTTTGATGGTGTTCTTTAGGTATCATTTTCAAACTCTTGATTTCAACTGAAAGGTTAGCTTTTCACCACTTTTCTCAAAACTGCATTCGCTATCATGATTACTTTTCACTATATTATTGGGTTGTTCCTTTGTTTGTTCCTTTGTTTCCCAAAGTTCATACCACAGAGATCGCAGATTTTTATGTTCTGTTAATTTACATTTATAAAAAATAATGAGTCGTAAGCGCAACAATTAAAACCACTAAGTCGTTCATAGGGGGAAAATGTAGCCTGTTCATAGAAAATATTTGGGTACTCAATCAACCCACGTCCCATAAGATTGTAAGAAAAGATTGCAAGTTCGAGAAAAGGAGATAGAGATGTGACAAAGACAATTTAGTTCCGATGAAGACTGTCATATTGGAGGATACTGACCAGGTGATTGGAAACAAACAGTTTTCCCAGAATAAAAGTAAATCTGTACCCAACGGGATCTCTCTCAGGTTAACTGACGTCAAGGATAATGGATGATGACCAATGGTCAAATATATTTTACTATATCATTATTATATATAATTCTTCTTCGTCATTGACGACCATTTATATTATGATAATATTTCTTAAATTGTACTTAATAACACGAGTTCCACTTTTAAAACCAGCAAGGCACACTTAAACAGAATTTTACAAATCAGAAGTTTTGGCTATTTTTATAATTGAAAAGATCCTTTGTAGGAAGAAAAATTTTATTAGAAATTTAACAATTTAGTTTATTGACATCTAAATTTAGTTCTCTTTAAGTCAATTACAATGAAATAAAAACTAACGAATATTTTTGTCTAGTTGTGACGAATATTACAAAACGTGTGTATATGCAGGGTTTCTTTTTTTTTCTTCTTTTTTTTTGTAAACTCTTGTATTACAAAATGATACATTATAAAATTAAACAATTCAGTTTCTGTACATACCTTCCGAGTAAACGTTAATATGAAAACAAACATATTTAAATTATGTTTCAATAAGTAAATTTAATCAGATAAATCTAAAAGAAAGAAAGTGAAAGTGAAAAAGAAAACTTAAGCAGCATTTTGCTTTATGCTGAAACCTTGCCGTATTTAAAGTGTGTGGCTAAATTTATGCACTAATTCCATGAAGTTATAGAAATTATTTTAAGAAGCAGTTTTTCTGTAAGTAATTTACTTCGAAGTTTTGTATATTTTGAAATTCAGGTCGCACACTAACTCAAAGACGACATTTTAACCTTTTATCTTAACTTTATTCAATAAAAAATAATTTCATAATTTTCCCAAATTTTAAATCTTGCATACTTTATATATATATATCTATTCTTCAGAAATTCTAAATATAGTTTTCATTCGATTATCTATATAATTTGTTTATTATCTTTAAAATTAGAAGAACCGAGATATATTTTTGATACCCTCCCTTTTTCCCTTTGATTTTTTTGGTATATTATATATATATTTTATATATATATATATAATTTTATATATAATTCTTATATATAATAATATATATATATTTTACAAAAATATACAAAAAAGTTATATGCATATATATATATATATATATATATTAAAATTCAATCGATACAAATATGACTTTTGGCATTCTTTTTACTCAAATATTTATATTTATGTTTTAAGTTCTAGGAGTTGTACAAATTAAATTATCTAAAACACTATTTACAATAATAACAAAATTTACGTCTATTTTAGTAGAATATTATTTCTTTTGAATGAATGAGGAGTAAACAAAAGTATTTCAGAATGTAGGAGAAATTTTCTATAATTGAATAAAAATATGAGCTTGTTGTTAAAACATCAATATAAACAAAAATCCATTGTAAATATAAAAAAAAATAATATTTCAATTTACTTGTAGAATTTTAAATAAACTATGTGTTCCTTTAACAATAATAGTTTTCCTCAAGATTATCTGAATAACAGCGGATATTAAAACTTTTGTGTTTGAAACCTACTTTTTCAAGAATAATTCACTATGTTTCATAAGGATTCCAAAAATGGCAGTTCCTCAAACGCATCTGCTATTTATCATTAGCAACACAAAACAAACATATCAAGACCACAAATGCTTCTTGGTGAAGTAAGTATCGAAAGGAGTAATTTTTGGAAAATTTACGATCGTAGCAGTGATTGCTTTTTTGTCATGGCTTAACTTCTTCTGTATCTCTAGCAGTAAAACATGTCATTTCTGAAGATTTACAACCTAGTGCACCACTACGACACTCATTGGATCTTAGGCTTCTAAAAGAAAAATAGGAAGTGCGAACGTTTGTATTGATTTAATGCTTCTGGTAGCCAGAAACAGTCATGTTGCCATCGTTGAATGGTTTACTTCATAAGAATAATGATGCGTCCTATATGGGGTTGTAATAATAATCTTCAGTTGGTTTTTTTTAGCTTGAAAGAAGGTGGGAGATAGTCAGATGTATATATATAATTACTGTGACAATATGCAATTCTTCTTTTAGTTTCTGTAAACTCAAACTAGTTTTGTTCAATGAATCATTGTGAGCAAACATCCTTTAAAATAATGGATAGTTTTTAAATATTTTTGTAAAACATGGATAAGTTTTTATGGTTATCTCGAATCATCTTGAGACCTTTTAGTAGTAATTTTTTAATGATTTTAATTTATAAATCTCATAGGGAAGCATACAACGCAATTATTACTATTATTTTATAGGGGTTGTGATGGGTCTATATGCGTCCTTCTATTAACGCTCTTGGGAAATCTTTGGGCTATCAATCACAACCAACCGTTTCGGAAGAAGAAATTAATGTATGCAGATTCGTTCAGTTACATATAGTACAGGTTTTCTTGCTAGTGAGTAACATAAGGAGAATAGATGAATAGATGGAGTTGCCTAGAGATTGAATTATTGAGAAGCTGACAGTAAAGAAAGATATCTACCTATTAGGTATTAGTTATATTGATAGGGAGTTCCGGGGTTTAAATTGTTAAATATATTAAAGTGACGATTGGTCACAAAGCTAAATTGTAAATCAAACATTAGAGTAGCGAATTGATCCATAAAAGGTAGATCAATTTTGATTAAATTCTTCTCAGAAATCGCATCTCTCGTACCAAAATTCCCTGTGCCCTTTCTGGGAAAATCTCATCTTATTTGATTACTTGAATTATATCTGTAATAATTAGTGTGCTGAATAAATAGTTAAAAAGCATTATGTCGAGTCGTCCTTCACTTCCTCCCACATCACTAGTCGGGTCTGAGAGTAGGTCTAGAGTGTTACAGGGCTTTATCTTATTTTATTACCATTTTCTTAAAAAAAATTCTCAGAATCAGTGGCTGATATATTCGATTAAAAAAACTATTTAAAAAAAATATAAAGCATTTTTAAAAAGTGAAATGATTACCACCACTCGTAATGCGATGTTAGATATATAAAATAATACGCTACGAAGTTATTGACGCCTAAAAGCGAATTTAAATGATAAAAGCAAACTAATTACAAATTTGGCGTATGTCTTTACGCAAATAACTGAGGAAAAAGAGTGTGAGCACACACTGGAGGTATTAGAATTCGAAGAATATTTAATAAAACGTTACTTAGAAGAAAGTAATACAAACAAGGGAGAATATCATATACTTAAAAATACCTTAAATGTGCAATTAAGTTGGTTTTGATTATTATTCTCAATATAAAGAAGAAGAATATGAAAATAGTTTAAATTGTTTTCCCAGGAAAAAATGATGGCTCCTTAAACGTTAAGTCGGTATTAGCACTCTAAGAAGCAATGCTTAATTAATAAACATTAAATTTGGAATGTATACTTTCTAAATCGTATTTAAGTTAATGCTATAATATTATTAAGCATTTCCACACAGCTTATCTTTTTTTCTAAAATTAAACAATTATGATTATTCATTTATGCAGACAAAGTTTTTTTAATGAAATGTATTTTGGTAACATTGTGAAATACTCTTAAGAAATGAAAAAATTGCAGTTAATTTCTAAGAATTTTTTTTAATAGCGCTTTCAAATTAAGTATTAAAATAATACTGAACTAGTATACTAAGATAAATGATTTTGTTTGGAATTATTTAGAATCCTTCCTTTGAAATTCTTTTATTTTTTATGTATTACATCATAGTATCTTTCTGAATTAAAAGTACTCCAATAAACAAGATCTCGTTGGAGATTTAGAGTAAATCAAGTGATAAAAACAAAAACCTTCATAAAATAAATACAGCTGACTGTATTCAAATAATGATAGTTTTATTAATAAATAATCAAAATGAACATTTATGTTTGATTGTGCTTTAATGAAGTTTCTTAAAAACAATCCAATGTTATTTTCTTATATACAACTTAATATTGTTTTCATTTTGGAAATTGTTTTTGTATATAACCTTTATTTCTAGTTTAAATGCAAAAATAAAATATTTATAACATGAAATCTTTTTATTTTAATCCCAATATCAAGCCAAAAGTTCATTCTTGCTTAAAATCAATGCTCAGAAATACATTAGCATTAAGCACAAACAGTTCATTAAGTATGACGCCATTATTAGATTTAAGAACACATTTGGAAAGCCTGTATTCTATTAAAAAATAAAATATTTGTTATTTCCCAAGACACATGTTAATGATTAATTTTTAGACCTTAGGGATTTCTGTACCTTTTTTCCTTAAAAATTCTGCTAGTACCTAATGAGAAACAAACTTCTCCCCCTATATTCGTAAGAAAATCCTCTTTTCATTTATCATTCGACAAACAGAAATTCGAATTCGTAGTAGCTCTAAGAGAAACTTTCCTATCCAAATCGAAAAACTTTTTTATCTTTTAAGGAAAAATCCTTATATTTTTCTAATAAGAAATAGTTTTTCTGAATTGAAATTCCTAATTTTGGTTAATACCGAGTAGATATATGTAGCTAATGATACGTTTAGTACTTCTTTCTTTGCTATTTTGTTGTAATTAGTATTTCGTCCCGTTGAAATTTTTTTATCACAGCCTAATTACTCTTCGAACTTAAAAGGGACTTTTACATAGACAGCATATTGTAAAAGCTGATAAAATTGAGGACACTCCACCTTAATTCATGAGTATAAATCAAATGAAAGAGTGAATATACATGAATTTCAGTTTTATTAATTGAAGATCTTATTGAGAGTAAGCTGAATACGAATTTTTGTTGGGTTTAATTAAACTTGCTTTATACGGAAGCAAATTATATGGTATATATTTTAAATGCTTTTTATTTCATATTATTAGTAATTTTAATAAAAATATGTTAATATAAAGACAGATATTTTTGAAGAACTTTTGAAATAATACACTAATTACTTGTAACATACACTTGAAATAAATACTTAAAAAATGGAAATGTTTTTTTTTTGTATCATAAACATGAATGAGTTACGTGTACATTTACTTGGGATTTTTTTATATTAATGAAGGAATAAAAAGCAGTAGCCTAAAAATAGGTTAAATTAAATTTTATTATGTCTCTTAATCAAGTAAAAAAAAGAGTTTTAAAAACATAGTTCTTAAAGTCTTTCAGATGGAAAAATTACAATTACATTTTTTTTAAACGTATGCAACAAATAATTTAAATCAAACTGTTTTAAACGATAAATTTAAAGTAAGAAATGGAATGAAATGGTATATAAATCAAAAATTAAAATTTCTAAAGTGCTATCACAAAAATTCGAATTTATTTAAGTAAAAAATAATTCTTAATTATAGTTCGAAGCAGCAACTTTTGGATAATTCTAAAATTGTACCAACATTTACGAAAATGTATGTACGTTTTATATATAATGGTACTGACCTACAAAATAGTTCTATTGGCATTTAGTAACATAACCATTGCTTTAGCCATTTGGTTCATAATGTAAGTAAAATTAGTAACAAAAATAAAACAGCATCTCAAGAGAGAGAACAATAATCTATAAAACAAAAAGTTCCCTATTGCATATATATATATATATATATAAAGTCAGTGAAATATGAATACGAAAAAAAGAAAAAAAAGCTTCATTTTTTTCTCATTGAAAATAGCATTCTAATGTTAATGGTATAAAAAAAGAAACATTTTTTTTCAAACAAATTTATCCACAGAAAAAGTGAAAAAACTATTTTCATTGCCAGAGTTTTTAAATACACTTAGTAATTACCAAACTTTTGCTTGCCAACTTAATTAATATGCAGCTTATAAATCGTCGTAATTCTTTTTCCCCATTCCATTTATTCAATTTTTTCTTTATTTTAATTTTTAGGAATATGTTTAATGTTCTTTTTATTTGGTTATCTTGCTTTTAAAAAATGCAGCATTTGCTATAAAGAGACAAAATACACGAGAAAAGTGTTTTAATGTGAATTCGAATAATTCGCTGAGATGAAAGAAGAAAGTAATTTATATTACCATTAAAAACACAAACTTATACTTTCATTTCACGAATTAATGAGTTTATAATGATTCTGTTAACGCATTAATAATATTTATTTTCAGTATTATTGCTTTAACTGAAAAAATTACCATACTCAGAATATGTTCAAAATATTATAAAATATAATACAAAATTTTTGGAATAGATTTTGAAAATAATAAATTATTCAATTAATGCAGAATTTGTGTGGATATATATATATATGCAAGGGTCATATCCAGAATCAAAAAGAGATTTTAATGTACAAAAAGAAAAGCGCAACATTTATTGAAAAAAAAACAATTCTGCAATATATGTGTGTGTGTGCGTTTGTCATTCACTTTCCTTGTTAGTCACCTCCTGTATTTAAAAATGTGTTGTATTTGTTTGCGAACTTCAGATTTCCATTTTGTACTCCTATGACACTAGTACATTAAGCCAACATTCATATTTTTGACATGAACCTTTATAAAAAGAGATGCATTTCTGGATTGGATTTTGTCTCTGGGTGAGACCTGGGTATTTTAAATATAACGCCAGAGTGTAAATGACAATAACTTTAATGGCATCATCCCTCAAGGCCTCAAAAGTATAAGAAAATTGGAACAGTGTATCTCAAAATCAAATGCTATAACAGCAGTGTTTTGCGATCTTTAATGTGTTCATTTGGGTGATTTCATAACTAAAGATACTATGATCAACACAAATAGATATTGTCAGTCTCTAAGACTACAATAAGCCCCCCCCCCATCACATGAAGATAAAATGTTTTCTGGAGGAATTGTGTGTGTGTTCTTTTCACCACAATGCACTTCTCGTATCGATGGTGCAACTCAAGAATGCTAGATCATTTCGAATAAAAAAAATTTTAAACATCGATTTGTAGTTCAGATCTTGCTCCTAGAGATTAAGAATTTACTATTGCAGTACAAAGGCTGTCTTATTTCTAACATATTTGATCTCTTTTTTTTCTCTTTCTTGCTCTAAATTTTTAGATTATTTTGCATTTTTGGAAACAAATATATATAAAAGAGAAAAGACTGATATATATATATATATATATATCTCATAGCAACACATGCCGTATGAGGTCTAGAAATAACTTGCTGAAAAATAAGGGCCGGTGTACTACAAAAGGAACGGTAGCAAAACAGTTCTGAGAATGCTGTCGACGTAACACTGTGCTATAAGGGTGCCTCAAATGGCGACCAAAGGGGTACCGCTATCAAAAGAAATGGCACTCCAGACCATAACTCGAGTTTGAGGGCCTATGTGGCGTGCAATAGGGAAAGCAAGATCGGGATCAGCCGTCTGTGAATGGTCGTAGTGGACATTCGTGTGTGTGTCACACGTCTGATGGCTTATAACGATGAATCAACCATCAGACGGTTGGTTCATCATCCGTCAAGGGCTGCAATAACTGATCTGACAATGAATATACCCTCCTGATCTCCTGTGGCCCTAGGCCGACCGCTACCATGAGGGCGCTGAAATCTACCATTGTCTACCCATTCTTGCTAGCATCTTCTAACGGCACATAGAACGAGCGAGTTTCCGATTTTCCCAACCTGCCTCCTTCAATCTAATGATACGAACTCTTTCAAAATCTGACAGTTGCTTGTAATGAGTTCAAATCTTGGAGTGAGGCTTTTTATCAGTCGTTGATAGGTTATCCTAAATCGCCATGCAACAAAAATTTTGACCTTCATATTGAGAATTGCTTCTTACCGACACCTGCTGAGAGCGCAGTTCCGATGCGCTGTAGCTCCCACTATTCATTCATTGCATTCCAAATTTTAATCATTTGCATTGGTTTTATGCTATAGAGTGTATATACACTCTAGAACAAAAAAAATGACGCACCAAGAAGAAGCTGTCCGATTGTAATGAAATTTTTATGCAAAGTCATTTGTCCCAAACATAGAGTTATAGAGTGTATATATATATATATTTCAGCATATATATATATATATATATAGCTTCCTAAGATAACCCCTTTTCTCTTGAGTAACTTGTAGGTGATATTTTATCTGTCACATTTTCTGATACTAAGTTTTTCAATTTTTATTATTGAAAAAAAGGTGTTTTTATAAAACTGTTTAAATTTTAAATTTTTAAATAAGAATTTATGTGTTACAATTTCGATATTTAAAATCTCGATTGAGTAATTTATATGTATGTGTTCCAAGTTTGGTTTGTTTTATTTATTCATTTATTTGTATTAGATGGAAACTATGTAGCCAGCAGATGCTCTCTTGGTTTGTTTTATTTTTTTCATTTATTTGTATTAGATGGAAACTATGTAGCCAGCAGATGCTCTCTTGGCGCATGAGTAACACTGATGGAGGAGTTGCATCGTCTGACCAAGGATAGAATCAGCATGACTTCAGAATTGATGAAGACCCAAACGACGCAAGAGCAATCGGACAAGATTTTCAAGAATGTATCAAAGTGTGGTTGTTGAGTCCGAAACGTCGCAAAGGACTCTCTCCGAAGCTACAGAACAACTGTTAAAGTCCTCATGCAGTCCTAAAAAGACTGAATGACGTCGTGGTACGGATACGGAAATAGCCACCCCCAAAGTCAAAAGTAGTACATTACAACTGGTTAGCCCCTTATATTGGGCTAGGAGATTAAGATTCTTGCCGATTATTAGTTAACCTCTTGAGACCCGAGAAGTAATTCCTCAATATATTTGTCAAATTTTCTTGGTGTGTAACTTAAAATGGAACTATTAAAAGGAAAAAAATATAAAAAGTACATTTTAAAAATTTTATTTATGTTAATTAAGTGGTACCCAAATGGGTATCGTGGAACTGCATGCATATAATGTAACAATATTTAAGTAAAGAGTTATATCGAGATATATAGTTTTTTAAACAGTTATTTGTTATGGAATTCAAAGAAGCAATTCCTATTTTGTAAGCACAGATACATGTCACATTTAATGCATCTCACTCTGAATTTTCCTGGGCCTCCTGGAAAGCGACACTTCATTTGATTTTCTCTTTTTACATGTTCCGGAAAGTGGCCAATTCCGTCATACCGTACGTACATCATTCACAGGCAAAAGAACAATTTGTTGATTTTTTTTTTGTGTTGAGGTCTTTCCTGCACGGCTTCTTCAGAAACTTCTGCTTTTATTAAGCTCTCAGCTATCACAAGCTGGAAGTCTATCAAATGAAGTTTATTTCTTAGAGGAACTTTACATTCCTTGCAATGACGAATATACATAATTCAAGCATTGCAGGTGGCCATATTCAAAAAATGTGCAAAGACACGCATTGTCAATTTCTTGGTCCGTGTGGATATCCGGTAATATAAGATTAGTCTGTCCATCATATCAACACGTCCCATGTAAGTATTATATGACCTTTCAATGGCAGGTTGTCTGACATCTACTCTCTGTCTTTGTTCCTTTGCACACCTCTTGCAGCTGCCATCAGGTTTGATATCAAATGCACTTGACAAAAGAAGTACAGATGTCTTGTCTTTCCATTTAATAAGACAAGCTTTTCTATCATCGCGTCTTCGAGAAACTGATGAACCTCTGTCCATACAAGTATCTTTGGGAAAGCTTTCGGCGACACCATCAGTACGGTTGATCATTACAGTGCCAGTTAAATATACGTTTCTACTCACGAGGTAATCTAAAATTGCTAGTCCTGTAAAACATCTGTCGGTGAATAAATGTGTTACTTTTTCTGTTGGTATAGTACCAACCGAATGTTTCGCAACTGCTCCTCCGAAACCATATAATTGCTTGTCTTCAACTGGAACTGTATCAGCTCCTGTGTAAATTAAAAAATCCAAACAAGCCCATCTGGTGCAGCAAGTACAATTTTTTAAAATCCTACAGGGTTTTGCTTCGATGGTAAGTATTGTCTCATAGGGCATCTACCAGAGAACGGCACCATCTGTTCATCAATTGACAGACATCTCTTCGAGGAAGTTTCAAACACACACACACACACAGGCATTTCTAAACCACTTCTAACATCAGAAGTGCTTTCTGGAATATTTTCAACGTCTGGATCATCAATATCGGATAGTTCACCATCACTTTGTACAAGCAATTCTTGGATTTCTGCATCCGTCAAATATTTTACTAAAAAAAAAATGAAAACCATACATAGCGTCACCACTCTACTTTGATTCCAAGGTACCCAACCGGGCACTTTTGTTTCAAAGTGAAAGAAATCGTAAATAACCACAAAGTAAATTTCTAAAAATGCATGTAGCATATAAAGCTTATGCACTTCTTAGTTGCAAAAAAGAGTAAAAACCTAATTATTATATTTATTCATATTAAAAAAATGAATCAACTTCCCAGTAGCCGGCTGAGTTGCCATTTTCTTCCGTTTCTCTACTTACAAGCTGTATGAATGATTTTGTCTTCAGTATGGTACTGCCATCTCTTAGCAGGCATTAAATTGGAGTTTTGCCCAATTGGGTATAATGGGACTTAAGTCGAATAAACCTTTTTTATTGGAACAAATGCTAATCTATGAAAGTCCCCAAATGGGTACCGAGGGTCCCAAGAGGTTAAGCAATTTTCTCCCAAATGCCACCGTTTTTTATATGGGCTCGCATATGCGATGTAGTGGGCGGAAAAGAAAAGAAATATACTAGCAAACCCTTCTCTGAAATGAGTAAATCCTTCGCAAACACTAATAAGGTCCTTTTATTGCATTCCAAAGCTTTCGGAATAATTTAACTGGTAGCAGCGCAAAGAAAAGATCGTACTTCGGAAAAACGTATATATACATCCGAGACAATTAATGCATTAAAAATTTATATATTTTTGTATTTTTCAGCTATTTTTGAATATATCTATTTTTGAGCATTTGTTACTTTATATTTAATCTGGAAATGGGCAGGTAGATAGGTTTGATAAAGTGGGATGCCCCATGTCCTAACCTGATTCTCCATTGCCTCTGCGTATTATCAAAAGAAAATGTTTAAGTAAATTAAAAATCAGTAGAACCTCCTTGTATAGTGATATAGCTGTGGGTAAGAGGTGGAATGTCTTGCACAACAAAAGTAGTAGAGTGATTAGTTTCCTGACTTGATCTGTTGAAGTTGCTTGCTTTCGTTTGCTTACCGGAAATGATCATTTGCAGTTGCATTTATATCGCATTGGAGGCAAGGTTTCAGACTGTTATCCACTGTGACACCAGGAGAATATGAAAAAGGAACACCTCTCAGGTATTGCCCTATTGATTTAAAGTTTCTTGTAGACAACTCTATGGACGCTAATTTTAATTCTTTTCTATACTTCATGATCACTTCATTAAGCTGCTCGTTAATTTATGGCACAGATGTCGAAGATGGGCGTAGGATGAAAAAAACATTATATTTGGTTATTGTATTGCTGTAAAAGAAAGCCTCTTACGCAAAGATTGTACAGTCTTTAAGGAGGGGGAAGTGTTACGAAATTTGTGAAATTAATGTTTAAAATAGTGTAATTGTTTTATATCTGGATGTGTGATACGTTCCTATTACATTCCGTTGTATTTATTTCATGCTAAAATTGTAATATTTGCAAGCAACGCTGTTCCTCACGTTATAATGGCATTTCAATCGAAACTTTGTAAGATATTGGTGATAGCAAATTTGGCATCATTTTTGGCGATCACTTTGGTGGGTTAGCTACTTTGCTATGATATGGATGCTTCTGGAAATTAATGAAAAAATCTATTAATATCACGATGTATGACGATATATATATCTTACACTATTAAAATTCGAAGGTAAACAAACGTATCTATGTATCTATGTATCTATGTATCTATGTATGTGCGTCTATCTTCTCACGAACAGCACCACGCAGAAAGTCGCGGAAGGTACCAAAAGATCGGGAATTTTCCGGGGAAGCCGTATTGCCTATTTATATTCCGATATTGTAATTAGTTAAAAAGATATTAATTAAAAACCTTAAAACGCCGAATTATTTTACTCCTGCCGGTTGCTTACTTGGCGGAACTTCCCTTCCGTTTCGGCCGAGCGGTAATCTTACGTTTTCCACCATATTAAAATTGTCATCCGATTTTCGGTGTCGAAATTAGACAAAAAATAATTACAGAATCGGAAAGATCATTTATTTTGCCACGACACGGTGTAATTTTTTTTGTAAAATAACGATATTTTCTATTTTTTTCGAATTTTTTAAAATAGTGTTAAAACTGATGCGTTTTTATGAAAATTATTTCTAAATCGTTGGGTATGAATTACTTTTCGTGTTATTAAATCGATATTCTACACTAATTAACTTCAAGCCTTTCTCTTTTAGATCCATTTATTTAAAAAATAAAATTTCCAAAACTTTTTTTTTAAAGAATTTTCAAAAAGTAGTCTTAATTTTTACTTCACATTAAATAACTTCGTCATTTATGAAGATAATCTCACAAAACCTTTTTTCCGTGTGTACAGTAATATTATCCGTAACATATACGAATATTGAAAAAATTGCTTTAAAATTACGGATTTTAAAAAACATTTTGTGATTTTCGTAAACTTATGTTTTTCTGAGAAATAAATTAAAAAGTAGTAATTTCTACATTTTTTATTTCAAAGTACGTTATTTTTGCAAATAGCTGGTGATGTTTGAGAGCATTAACGTAAAAATTATGCTCTTAAAATGAAGGTAATGATTTTTAAAATAATTTAAAATACGCGATTTTACACCAAACATTGGTTAACTGCGCTTGTGGCAGAGTGCGCAGAGCTCCCGCTACACTCAAGACTATAACTGCAACGATATTTTCTATTTTTTTCGAATTTTTTAAAATAGTGTTAAAACAGATGCGTTTTTATGAAAATTATTTCTAAATCGTTGGTTATGAATTACTTTTCGTGTTATTAAATCGATATTCTACACTAATTAACTTCAAGCCTTTCTCAATCTCACAAAACCTTTTTTCCGTGTGTACAGTAATATTATCCGTAACATATACGAAGATTGAAAAAATTGCTTCAAAATTACGGATCCCCTCAATTAAAAATTAAATTCAATTTGAACCGACCATTCATTATTATTGCCTATTTTCTGTTCTGTTACTAACCTGCGTGGCGTGATTGGCTAACGCGCCGCTTTCGCGAAGTATCTTAATTCTTTCTTATGTCTAGGTTCGAATCTAGCGAATTTCATTTTGTTCGTTTCTGCTTATTTTTCCCACGTAAATTAATTTTACTGATAAATACTTATTTTAACATGATCCTCTGTTATTTTAATGTACTTTTCATTTTTTTTTTTTTTTTTTTGCCTTAAAAAAGGTTTTTTTCTGATTTTTAATCATTCAAAGTAATTTCTATCTTTTTCAACAATTCCTAACAAGAAGCTTTCATTTCTGTTTATTTTTCCCACGTAATTTTTCAGTGCTGCCATTATTTAAGCAAACGGAATGTCACAATTAATTGCTAAATGAATATTTTAAATCAATTTTAATGTAAAAATATTAATAATTTATTGTTTTATATTTTATAAATATCTATGAATTTAAAAGAAAATGATTTTTAAAAAGTTCATTGATATTTAGAAACAGTGATTAAAAAAGTAAAATGCCGAAAACTATATGTCACAATTAATTGCTAAATGAGCATTTTTAATCAATTTTATTAAAAATAATTAATAAGTTAGTTTTGTATAATATAATTTTTTCCGCAGATACGTGTTTAAATAATTTTAACACAGAGTGGAATGAAAAACTATAAAATTAAAATTAAAAAAATTAAATGTTTTTATCAAATAGTATTCTTTTTTTTTTTAATGTTTTTTTCAGTGAATGTTAGCATATAACTAGGTTTTCCCCCCAAAGTGGATTTTTAACACTTATATATGTTTAATTAAACATCCAAATGTTTCAAGAGCTATCTGTAGAATTTTTTTTATTAGTATTTATTGATAATGGATTTAAATTAATATATTTTTTTAAAAATAAAATGCATTCAATGCATTTCTGAGATTCATTTAAAATATTTATCAGTATCGAAATTTTTGTTCTCTTTCATAAAACTTATAGTTTACTTTAAAATAATGCGTAATTGCATGAAACTTCCCCCCCCCCGTGTCAAATATTTCATAAAATTCTCACAATTTTACTTCAAGAATTAAAATAGTAGTGAAATTTTGTAATTTGAAAAATTTATACTTTCTGTTCTTTTTTCAGCATACAACTATTTTTAAAAATGCTACAGTTTCGTTTCCGGGAAAAAACTAAAAAAATTTAATGTTTTTATCAGATAGTATTATTTTCTTTTTGAATGATTTTTTTCAGTGAATGTGTACTTATAACTAGGTTTTTTACATAGTGTTTTTCTTAGCAGTTACAAATGTTTAATCAAACATCCAAACGTTTCAAGAGCTATCTGTAGAATTTTTTTATTATTATTTACAGATAATGTGGATTTAAATTAATATATTTTTTAAAATCAAATGAATATTTCTATTATTTCCTTATTAAATTAATTATTTGTTAATAAAAGGTATATCGCCTATTATTTTGGATAAAAATACGTTCTAGAGCCTGGAATAAATATTTGTCCTCAGTGCCAGCCTAGCGGTAGCTAGACCTTCTACTTCAGTTACACAGTATACCTAAGTAAATAAAGTGAGAATGATAGGTTCGCCTAAGCTAAAACTAGCTTCGGCGGTCAGGAGGTGGTGGGGGGAGGTGGAACATAGTTTCCGTAAACGGAAAACAGCTTTTGCGTTTCGTTCTTCAATCCGAAAAGGGAGTTTTCGTTACGTTTAACAGCATGGGGGGGGGGTGGAATTCTTAGAAATCAGGTAGTATCTTCGTTGCGCTATGAGACAAACGGTACATGAGGTGAGGCTGGTTCATGAAGAATGGAAAGTTGAGGAAAGGGATTCGCTATTAGGGTGTGGATGGGTTCAACACAAAGTTCTTTGTGGAGAACAGATCTTGGGATGTACCTGGGAGCTCTGGCTATGACTCGAAGCGCTTTATTTTGAAGTCTTTGAATATCATTTAATTGTGTGTTACTGGCAGATCCCCAAATGGGGCATGCATACGTTAAGATGGGGCGAAGATATAGGTTTTGTAAATAAATATCCGGTTATTTAAAGAGAGTTTGGATTTCCTTCCAATCAGTACGTTCTAGAGACATTTTTAAGCTAACTGTAAGTAGCGATTGATTGATTAATGAAAACCTGAAAATTATTTTATTATTTTAGAGATTCCTAAAAATTATCTATTATTAAAAAATGATGACATTTTTTTTACTCAAGCATCAAAATAGTTTTCTTTTATTGTTTAAATTTATTATTTTTTTACTAAAGCAATATTGTTTTTGATATGTCATGAATAGAAACTTGAAGATAAATCTTATATCTGAGGGGAGAGTCAGGGGGAAAATAGTTCTACACTCAAATAAGCCACTGTAAAACCGTACAGTAGAAAGAGAACTGAAACCTGTTTGACATTAGTAAGATCTGGAAGATATTTTTTTTTTTTCGAAAAAGGGAATTGTAGTGACGTTTATATAAAGGAATCACACACATACCAGGAACTTTGATAAAGGAAGGTGAATTTCCATGGCAGTATGTTATGCATTCGAAACAAATTTTAATAAAACACTCAAAATACTTAAAACAATCATTTAATAATTTCTTCTTTTATAAAGATAATTGCATGAAACATTTTTCCCGTGTGTCGAATATTTCAAAAAATCCTCACAATTTTATTTCAATATTTAAAATAGTAGTGAAATTTGAAAAATTTCTACTTTTCTGTCGTTTTTCAACATACAACTATCTTTAAAAAGGCTACATTTTCGTTTCCGGGGACTAAAAAATTGCAACGAAAGAACTGAAAACTGAGTGAGTGATTTTTTAATTCGCACTGTTTGCCTATTCCAGGGTTATTGGCGATGGACCTCGAAATTTTCAACCATGGTCAAGTGACGAGGACGACACCTGCGCTTTCACAAATCTCTAATAATTAGAACACCACACCAACGCAAGAACAAATTTCGAAAAAGGGAGTTTTAATGACATAGTTAAAGAAATCACTCACATCGCGCACATAAGAGCTATCGGCCCGAGGGAAACACGAAATTTCCATGGGGATGAAGTTATTCACTCGGTAAAAGTCCGTGCAATGCCAGGCTAAGCGGAGAGGAAAGAAACAAAGAAATCAAAGTAATTTCGAAAAATAATATTGGTAGTGTTGAGATTGTGAAGAGAAGGGAAAATGTTAAGCGACAAAGCCATGACACGCACTCACGGGTCATGCACTCACATCGTACGCGTCAAAACCACACACAAAAGTGTTGGCGTCAGAAAGAAAGGAGGAAATTAACATGGGGATTAAGTTATACCCTCGGTATAAGCCCGTGCAACGCCGGGCCATGAAAGCTAGTATATATATATATATATAAATATATTACAAAATATACAAAAAATAGTTATATACCTAAGATAACTATAGTCATGATAGAATAGATTTAGCCACAGAAATACTAGAGCAAACTCCTAGCCTTAGGAACCAGGAATTCAGGTTTAAACAATGTTTTTCGGCCACCCAACCTTCACCTGAATTTACCAATACACTGGGCCATAGGGAAAGCAATGAATTTCTAGAGATGTTTAACTATCGTTATAGATAAAACCATAATCTATTAATGTAAAAGGATAATATTATAGCCTGTAATAATTACTAAAATATTTTAAATCAAAGTTAAACTATTAGATAAAGACTTACCACGTGAATCATATTCCCCGGGTGAGTGAGTGAGAGAATATTAACGTCGCACTGATTAGCATTACGAGGGCTTTTGGCGACGGTCCGCGTAATTTTGAACCATGGTCAAGTAACGCGGACGACACCTGAGCTGGCACTCCCTCTCCTAACTACCACAACACACCAACGGGAGGACGTTTGAGCTCTCGACAGATTTAATGTGCATCGCTCCCCTACACGGCGGATCTTTAGTGGTACCAGGATCGAACTCATGACACGCTAGCCATGATCCGATGCCTAGACCACTCGGCCACCGCGGCCGTTCATATTCCCTGGCTATGGACAATAACAGTATCGCATAAAATTATTACGTTTTGATAAAAATAGCATTAATACTATATATACAAATTTAAAAACTCTATATTTTATTTTAAAATTGATGGAAAATAAAAGTACCACCCAGACATATACAATTAATTTTTAAGGGAACTCTGTACCCTTTAATTTTTTTTTTTATTTTTGCATTTAAAAATTATATTTTAGCATTTCATATAATGTTTATATTCAATTAAACAATATGAGGTGTAATTTTGCATATAGTATTTACACAATTTTAAAAATTTAAATTTAAAAAAAATGAAATATTTTAAAATCCTACTCTTTCTGCATTTATTAATATTTTGACATGACATTTTTGTAACATTCTTAAGGATGTTTTAAACAACTTTAGGGATCGATTTTACAATGACTTAATTGGTTGTGGAGAAAAAAAATAAAATGTTAATATATATGCTAAAATTTAACGAAAAACCCAATATCTCCTACATTTCAATTTTAAAAAAAAAGTATTCAGTTTATAGCAAAACGGATCCTTAATTTTGTTACATGCATGATTTCTAACACACAGAGAAAAAATTAAAGTGATGGGAATTGTGGAAGGAGTAGCATTTTGAACGAACTAATGTATTGAAAAAACACAAGCTGAGAAAAACCATTTTAAGTTTTTACTTCTGAAAAAATTATTATTATATGCTTAAATAAATTTAAAATACCATTTTAAAATATTAGCTATACATTTTTCTTCAAAATAATTGCTTTTTCATATTAATTGAACCCATATTTTCTGTAAATGATACATTTTTACACAGTAATAATTGCACATAAATATCAAGAAAACTCGAAGAAAGCGTTAATTTTTTTTTTCTATTGTAACAGAAATTTTTAAATCTTTTGCTTAACATAATATTTAAATAATATATTTGTATGAAAAACATATGATAAAAAGAACTGAAATTATAAAATTATGAACATAAAATGCCTAAATTAAAATATTTACATGCACACAGTTTATAAAAATAATTGCATTATTGTAATACCTCAGAAATATCATGCTTTATATGTAACTCCTTCCTTTTATTTAATTAATATTTCCCTTTTTAAAATAGCTTTTTTATCAATTTGCGTGCATGCTGGTATTTGGTGTTTTCCGTCTGATTCTAAGAAATCTTTTACGGAATTCGAGTATCACACCAAGGTCATGCGAACATTTCCCCAAAGGTATATGTAATGCTTTTTGGGTCTCTCTTACAGTACGTCGAGTCCCTTTGTTGAATTCACAAATTGCTACCATTACGGCATGTGTAACTCTGTCTTTACACATAAATATCTACTTTGGACACTTTGATCAAATCATATTGTGCAAGCTTTCATTAACGTTTTGGGTTCCGCAATTAACACACCTTTCCAAAAGTTCATTTGAAGCAAGCCGTTGATAAATAGAAAGGATCTGTGGCAAAAAACTTTTGTTGATTGGAGTCCCAACATGCTGTTTATGCAGACCTGAATTTTGTCCTTTTGCTTTTGCGGACTGGTAAAAACACCATGAGACTGCACCGATTGGACATTTCGAATGCTGAGGCTTTTGGTCTGTCGAAATGCTGTGATATAAAGTAGCATATATTGCTTTTTTCATGGCAGGAACATTGCCTTTGTTTTTTAGTATAAAGTTAATTTTTTAATTCTAGTCTCTTTTAATGTACAGTGGCTTTTTCCTCCTAATGAAATTCCACGGGCCTACGATTCCTTGACAGCATTTCGTAGACCAGGGCCCAACCTTTTGCTGACATGATTAATGAACTCCTCTTTTTTATCTCAAACTTATCCCCATACATATTGTTTTCAGTTAAATAGTTGAAGCTTTTACAATTACCATCAGACAATAAGGTGCAATAACGAAATCCCAATACTTGTGATCTTTCCCAGAGGATCAATGTTGCCTCCATTTCCATCGAAGTTGTTGAGACGGAATGATTAACATCACAATCCTTCCTATATCGTTCAAACCAAATGTTATATTCAGCACATGACTCTCCAAGTTCTCTTTTCGCTACTGTACAATTGCGACATGCCTTGCACATGACTTCAAAATCAATTACATAGCCTGTAAGTATATCAATAACACAAGCTATGCCAATCAAAGATGTATGTCCACGTGTCAACCAGCTACCATCAAATGAAACACTTATATCCACAACGGGAACATCAGTTGGTGCTTCGTAAGCATTTCTCACTTCACTGTGTACATTTCTCAGCAAATTCTCTGCAGAAATACCATAGGCTTTGTGAAGAAGTTTAGTACAATTGTATAAGCTATCGAGGAAAAAGGAGATATATTTACTGCCATGAAAATTTTTTCAATTGCAGAGTAACCTTTTCCAATATTAGAGAATGCCTGCATGACACGTAAATTAATATCAGGAACTGTATTACCCTGCCTTTCATTAGACGTTTCTACAGCACAAACTTTTTCAGCACTGGAATTGTAAAATAATTTTAACACGTAGGAAAATCCTACCTTGTTTCCCAGGGCAAGCTTGAGAGTTCGCTTGTCACAGTCAGGGCATTTTAGTTTCATAAACATTTTAATGATTTGCTCAAAATTCACAATAATAAAATTTCCAATTTCAGAATGTTCAGTTTTTTCAGGATAAAATAAGTGCTTAGTTCTGATGTTAGGAACTGATTTGTTTTCTTCTGTGACACATGTATTCACAGCATCACTACACCGACGTTTGTTGTTCATTTGAGCAGAATGATTTTTACGTTTTACTCTCTGCACTTTTAAGAGAAATCTCCAATAGATAATAAGAAAGATAATATTGAAATCTCAGCAGTTTCAGCAACAGTCTTTAAAAGATAGCAATCAGTAAAAGTCTTAAAAAAACTTTTTTTTTTCAATGCAAAACGTAAATAAAACTAGCACGATAACAGCAAAACAAACGAAAGAAGCGCCAAAACAACAACAAATAGCTTGTAATAAAAGATGTAGTCACTAAAAAGTACGATAAAGCGTTGCAGTTATGGTTAAATCAAAGTAAAACTTATTTTTGAAAAGTAGTTGATAAAAATTAGCTTAAAATCCCTGACACCTCTAAAAAGGGGGCGTGGTCGAATTTCTAAATTTGTTTGTTTACATTTTTCAAATGAAATTTTTTCCAACTTCTAATATTCAGGCATACAAAAGTAATATATCAATCGAAAGGTAATCGTTCAAAGAATATAACTAAATAAAAATAAAAAAAAGATAAATGAGTCATTTTTGCTGTGTACCAAGTCCCCTTAAGAAAATATAATATTGTTAATTTACTTAGCTAGAGGCGTCATCTATCTATAAACTGTACAACTAATAACTTTTTTTATTTAACTGTTAGGTAACTTTTTATAAATTTAGGAGGGTAACTGTGTTTCATAAAATATTTAATGAAGTTATTAAGATTGAAATATATATTAAATTTATCACTAACTAATACGTTGTTACGATAAATATAATTGAAAATAATATTTCTATAAATTGATATAGAATGTTGGAATTCCAGTGAGGCACTTTAAGAATGTTGAAATTAAAATCATCTCTTTTATCATAAATATTGCTCTGTAATGTAATACACAATGATATATTAATAATAATACACAATTTAATACACAATGATATGCTTAATACACAATGATACATCCAAGTAATTAGTTTTAGCTGGTTTACTATTAATTTTAATTAGTTTTAAATATTCCGGATAAAAATTAATAATGGGGTTAAAATTATTATTTTTACCAAAAATAATTAGGTCATCTATGTATCTAAATATGTAATAATCATTATTAATAATATAATTATTTTCTTAAAAGTGTAAATATAAATTAGCCAATCTATTGCTGGCAGGGCCACCTTGAGGCAAACCTTTGGTTTGTTCGTACAGAGAACCATTAAAATTAATGTAGTTTTCTTTTAAGACTATCTTTATTAGAGTTCTAATTTTTTGTAAATTAATATTAAGGTTATAATTTCTATGATTATCTAAAATTACCCTAATTATATAATTGGTATTTATGGAATTAAAAAGATCTTCAAAGTCATAACTATGAACTGAATAAATATTTTTATTGTTAAAAAATCTATAATTTCTTTTCTATTTTTAATTATAGCTTTATTACATTGCTTATTGATGGATACTTGTATAATATTATGCAGCATTTTTCCTGCAGCAGTGATATAAGTTTTAAAACCATTTGTTACTGTTCTAAATTTAACAGGATTTTTATGAAATTTAGGTGTTAAAAATATATATGGAAACTTAATATTATGAATGGAAACATCCAATTTTCTATACATAGCAGTAATTCGATTAATAATTTCTTTATCTGACAAGTCCACTGTATTAAAAGATTCATTGCTTAAAAAGTGTTCATTAATCATTGTATTATAAAAATATTTACAAATTATAGCATAATTACCAGGTACTTTATCTATGTAAACAATTATAAAAAATTCTTTTTAAATATATATATATATATATATATAACGTATATATGACACAAAAAAACGAGACTAAGTGCGTAGCTTGAAAGACGAGCGGAGTTGGAGAAAACTGTTTTTATAACATCATCCCATGCTCCTTCTCTATTCATGTCGCTAGTTTTGCCTCAAACTGTCAATCCAGTTTGGGGAACTGCGTCATTTAGTGAACACCTGCAACTGTATTCTTACCGAAAAAATAAACAACATCACGAATCAACTTCACGTTTCTTGTGAAAATTAAGAAATCATCCACTAAAACATTTCGAAAATTAACTGAAGATTATGGAAATAAAAGTTTGTCTCGTGTACATGTGTTTGAATGGTATAAGGGGTTTTCTGGGGAAAGGGTTAGTGTGGGAGAGGTGGAAGCCACTAGGATTCCATAATAATCGATTACGGGACAAAACATTACAAAAATTCACGGGTTCCCACACACATCAATGGCCAGGCTGTTAACCAATACTACTACATTGAAGTACTAAAAAGACTAAAAAGTAGAAAAAATAAAGTCCACTATATGGGAGTGATGGATGGCTGTTGAACTAAGACAATACATCCGCTTTCACGGCCCTATTGGTTAAGCAGTTTCAGACCGGCAAAAACATTACTGTGGTAGGTTATCGACCTTATTCACCTGATCTGGCCTACAATTAAATCTTGCTTAAAAAGAACCCATTTTACTTCAGTTAAAGAGGCTCAGGCAAAAACAGAGAATTTTCTGAAGGGCCTTCAAAAACCTTCATTCCAGAACTGTTATCAGCAATAGAAGCATCGTATGTAGTAGAGTGAGAATGCTGGTGGAAACTACTTTAAAGATGATAATGTGATTGATGATTGATTCTGTATGTGCAATAATTTATTGGACCAGTCTCATACTTTTTGTGTCTCATATATATTGTAAAAGCTTGACTGTGAGTGTGAAAGCTTGGCTTGTAGCGCATTAAAAACATGACTGGAGGTTTGGCACGTTGCGCACTATAGATTAGGAAGAGGTAC
Source organism: Trichonephila clavata (assembly GCA_019973975.1). Classification (NCBI taxonomy): domain Eukaryota; kingdom Metazoa; phylum Arthropoda; class Arachnida; order Araneae; family Nephilidae; genus Trichonephila; species Trichonephila clavata. The sequence goes on along the minus strand of BMAO01008490.1, from coordinate 54,994 downwards.
TGGTGGAAAACGATGGAACTGGTTTTTTGGCCATTGAGCGAAAAGGGACGGAGAAGAGAAAACGTGGGCTCGTGCATGTACATGACAAAGAAAATGCCGACAGAGAGAGAGAGTTTTCCTATGTCATTTTTATAATTGTAAGGAAGCCTTGACAATATATATATATAGTGGATGATGACTGATTTAGTAAAGATTGCGACGAATTTAGTAAAGGATTTTTCACAGAGTGGCCGGTGTTGGCTTCTTCGTATAATGTTACTATTTATGAGGGTTGATGATGCCTGTTCATTATTATGGAAGAAGCAATCTTCGAACAGTTATTCTTCTTTATTAAACACTTAACATGGAAGACATTTAGATGGACGTACTGACAAATAGACATATACACACAATACAACACAATACAATACACAAACACTAGCTGCAGCACACTACATAATGGCAAGTAAGAAGAGAGAAGAGCGAAGAAGAACTAAGCGTAACCGTCTGCTCAGAGTTTATAGACTGGCGGTGAAGGTCGTATGACTCTTTTGTAACTGGAGTCGTGATTAGATGTAAATGCGCTCGAGCAATTAGATTAAGATTAAGATTAGATTAGATTAAGCAGCCTTAATCTAATTGCTCGAGCAATTAGATTAAGATGCGAAAGAACTAGGAAATAATTTAACGGGGTACAGTTAGAAGAAGTCATTATATATATATATATATATATATATAATATATATATATATATACATATAATCACAAGAAGTATCAAAAACATATCAAAAGTATTATATTTTAAGAAGTCAGTAATTTTCTTTAAAATTACGTATTTATGTTATTCTTTGTGAAAGTATTAATTTATCGGTGCAGTGTTCATCGATAATTTAATTTTTCAATGTATTCAAATATATAACAATATTAATTTTGCCTTGAGTGATCATTTTCACCTTTAATAAGATATTTGATTAATATGATTTATTATTTATCTCATTATTCCTTTTTATCATATGCATTTGATTATTATTTTACAATATCCTTTTATACATAGGAGTGTCATTCGAATTAATGAATTTATTTTTCGAATTCAAGAACTATTAAATGCAAATTACATCTAAAATGGCTTGTTTAATGCATTTAAGATTATCGATATTAATGACTAAAAATGCATCTAAAGATTTGATTAAATTTCCTGTTTTCAATAATTTTTCTATTACTCCTTTGTGTCATTCCGATTTTGAGAAAGAGTAATTAAACTCAGATTATCTCAAGTTATATCATTTCTTTTCAGTGATTTATTGCATAGTGATGAAATTTTAAAGAAAGCATTCAGAATTCAATTTCATTCTCCATGTACCTTTGATATATAACTGATCCCTGAAGTGATGTAATCTTATGCTGAATGTTATTGATTAATGTTTTTACAAAGAAATGGATCTACTTCTACCATCGACTGTTCTGAAATAAAAATAAAGTTCTCTTTTCAATTTAGTTTGCCGGGGTATCCAAATCTAATTTCGTTTTGATTTCTTTTGAAACCTCTTGAATATTCTAAAAAAGTGTGTAGTCTCTCCTAGTGGAGACGAATAATTTTTATTTTAAATACAAGGATGCAGACGTACAAAAATTTCAATAGCGCACTTTTTCTGTAAAATATGTTCATACAGTATGAAAACATGTAACTAAATTAGAATATAAAATTGAACAAAAATGCAGAGAGCAGAAAAGTTTACTTTAAAGACGAACAGAGTATAAAAAACAGTTTAAACTTTGAACAAATTTCTTTAAATGTAATATTTTGAATTTGTATAAATTCTTATGCGGAAAGGTCAAATGGATTTAGGCTTTCATGCTCCAAGGGGATTTGAAATAACTGCAACAAATGTATAATTAACATTACAATCATTATTTTGTATTTACATTTTTTATAAGAATAATAAACAAGTTCTAAGCAATTTAAATGTTACTCATAAATGTACAAATATTTTACATAACTTTAGTATAGATTTATAAGAATTTAAAATGATGTTAAAAGATAAGATTGTAGTCTGAAATGGAAAATATGATACTTTTGAAAGGAACTTTATATGGGATTAAATTTGCATCTATCAATTAACATTTGTAACATGCATATACTGTATTTAATCGAATCTACGCTGCATTTTTTTCTAGTGTTAATGCTGCTGAAAATCGGGTGTGGCTTAGAAACGAAAGTAAAACATTTGTGGGATAGGCGAAATTGACTTTCTACGACTTTTGAAAAGAAAAGTACAAGCGCCCATTATGTCCACTTGCATTGATGACTTATTCCATTTCACAGTTTATTTCCAGTATTCAGTCTATTCTAAACGCCATTGTTTGTTCGTATTTAGGAAATGTATTCTATACTGTTTCTTTTAACTACCTAAACATCAAGGATATCGACGATAATATCAAGACCAGTTCACTATGACGCAAGTATGAAAAGGAAGACAATTTTGTATTCAGGAAAGAAACGGAAACAGTGCAGTACCCACAGAAAACTTAACACGAATGAAAAACATATAACGTCGATGGTGTAAATAAAATAATATAATGTTTGCTTGCAATTGTTCAATAGTTTTTTTACAATTCTTTGCTTTCTTCTAAAATGCATTGTTTTAAAAAATGTTGCATAACTAAAGTATTGGAAGGCACGGAGGATGACATTGTGGAGGAAAATGGCAGTACTGGCACCAATTCCGAAGTTAGCTGCGACAATGGGAATGGCGAATCATTTTCCAAGCATGATACTGACAGAAAGTAATTATAGGTTCATGTATGCATTAGAAAGTTTTTAATACTGATCAAATTAATAATTTATTAACCGTATTATTTTTCATTAAATTTTTTTTTAAAATTCTTAAGTATAAGTTGTTGATAAACATTCTAATTTTTTTTTCTCTCAAAAACGTGTAAAGAATTAGGGGAGTGTGGCTCAGGATCGATGACAACATTTTTTCAGAAAAATATTCTGAGAACTTGGGGTGCGGCTTAGAATCGAGGGCAGCTTAGATTCAAGTAAGTACAGTAAAACTGTATTAAAATATCGATATATACCATTTAACTAATTCATATAAATGAAATTTAGATACATAACACAAATATGTCATACTATTATTTGGACGATTTTATCCAATAACTTACAGTTTGGTTTATCTTTTATAGTGAAGAACTTTGACAATATATTTGGTGCTTAATTTTAAACCGTATGTTTTAAATGATATTTATTTATCAGCAGTTTCATTTGGTTCAACAAAAAAAAAAAAAAAAAAGATAACCTTTATATGTTTCTGAAGAAGAAATATATTTGCTAACTTTAAATGGATTCCTTCTATGTTTGTGAAACTCAAAACAATACTCAGAAATTTCGTTTGTTTCATCAAGCGTTAAGAAAGCAACTAGCTTGCTATCCAAGATAAAACAAAACAGAAAGAAAAAAACTTTTTTTTTTTGAGATTGTACAAATTCTTTAGTTGTAAGTTTGCGTCATGCAGGAAACATATAGGGATTAAACTCGATATCAGTGTCATATAAAAGATAAAAACTTTGCAAGCAAAAAATATAGAAAGCATTTAAGAAATTTAAATTATTTATGTGTAACCATTTCATTCGAAAGGTTTTTAGTAATCAAATACATCATTTAATTAAATTTTATTTACACTTATCTATATAGTTAATTGATTTCTTAGTGTAATTCAATTGCAAAACATTTATAAGATTCACCTGATTTTTTTAAAAAATATTCTAAGAAAACGAAAAATTAAAGACCAAGTAGTACTAAACTAAACTTTGTGGAAAAAGTAATTGGTGTAGAGTAAATTATTTCAGTTCTTCCTAATTTATGGTTAAGATTAATACTCCGCATCTAATTTTACTTTCAAACAACAACGATTTATTTCCTAACGTCCGAAAATGCAATTTAACGAGGATTTGTAATACATTCAGTTAAAATTCTCTCTTCAAGATATCTACCATAAGAATGTTTCCTATAATTAAAAAAGGAATAACTAATGTTACCTAGGGGGATAATCAATTAATTAGCATGTTTGGAAATTAAAGGTAACAGTTGCACGTTAAATGCAATTAGGAAAACAACGTATTTATCGTGTTTCCTTTTTATATTTAACATAATGCTATTTTTCCAGTTGTAACTTATCCATCCACAGTCGATAAAATAAATATAACTGAACTTCTCTATGAAAAATAACTGTTATGAAAAACATTAAGATTTCATTTAAAAGGGTTTTTTTTATTACCTCAATTTTCATTTCGATTTTTTTTTTTTATATATAAACCAACTTTTTTTAAAAACAAGCAATTAAGTTGTCGAAATACAAATAATTTTTGTGTAAATTTATAATATGATACTTAGTATAAGCATTAAATATCGTAAAATAAACTAAAGTTAACTACTTATTAGGGATTCTTAATAAAGACACATTTTTTTAACATTTTCAATTATTAAAAATTCAAGGAAAGTATTTTAAATAAAAAACTGAAAAAGTAATTTTGTATTTTTTTTTATTCAATGTGCTTTAGGTGGTGTTTTGCGCAAATTCTTAGTATATATTATAGATATATCCTTACATTCTTCACAGTATGAGATAAATTAGATGAAAATGATAAAAAATTAGACAGTTGAAAAAATAAACGAAACGAAAGTCATTTTTCTTCAGATGCGTACCTGAAAATTTATTATTTCTTCAAATGACCAATAAAGTTCTGATATAAAGACGATCTAAATGAATAATTATTATGTTCATAATAAGAATATACTTCTATGCATTTTGTTATTTAATATTTCCATCTTCTCACAAAATATACGTTTCTCTAACTATTGACTTAAGTTCCCCTAAAACACTTGAAAATAAAAATATAATTAATGTTCAGCAATGCATGTCTAATGCAATTATTTTAATATTAAATCTCCATATACATTTAATATCTTAAATGAGTTATTCCCATAAAAGAAAGTAATAAGAACTAGCAGACTACAAAATGTAGAGTTAAAAGGACATGATACGATTTATGCAAAAATCTTTGATTTAATAGTTTTAAAAAATTTTTGGTTGCTCTCTATGTACATGTATTATGCCAAACTGTGTCCAGAATACCACAAAAATCTAACCACTTATTTTTAAAGGAAATATTTGAAATGTGTCGAATGATTTTAAGATACTACTCCTCATATAAAAATTAACGTACACTGATGAAACTTTTTTTACAAGTGTATAAAGTTATGCATAACAAAAGCTGATATGTGTTTTGTAGAAAAATGATTTATAATCGTCAAATAATGTTTCTCGTGAATGCTTATTGTGAAAACTGATTAAAATATGCATATATTCTAATTTCATTTCTTAAGCCGCCCATCCGGTACAATGGTTAGTGATGCTGACTGAGGTGCCGTAGGTCCTGAGTTCGAATCCCGGAGAAGGCATGGATGTTTATATTGTAATTCTTGGTGGCTTTAAATTTCTTCTTCCTTAGTGATGTGTACTGCATGTTTACTTCTGTAAGCTCTAGCGTGATTATTTATGCTTGCACGAAGATTTATGAATTTTCTCAATAAAAAATTCTTTTAAAAAATAAGTATTGATTTTATTTTAAATGCATACCCATTTACGTTACATGTATTAATAGCAATAGTTAGAAAAATATCAAAGCATTTCACACAATAAAAAAAAGCCTTGGCATTTTAAATGAAGACCAATCACCTTAAAGGTTTTACTTACCAGTGGGATGTGAACAAAAATAAACATTAAAATTACCATAACTCTATGATTTTTAAGTTTAGAGATTTCAAATTTTGTGAGATGTTAGAAAAGTATTTAAAGAATAATTTATGCTAAAATAATTAGATTTGACTTTTTGACCGATTGTTTTGTGAATTGAATCCTACTGTGTGGTCTTAAGAACTGAACTCGATTTTGATTGATAGGTGGAATGATGGCATGAGTCTATGGCTATAAGTATTCAGCAACTACATATTTTTGAAACATTTAGATAGCCACTATAAAAATGCCCAACTCCCGACTGGAATAAAAAGTAAGACATAACGAAATCATTATGTTAAAAAAAAAAGCTCTGCATCTCATGCGTTAAAAAAATCAGAAAAATATAGATGTTGGAATTAATACAAAATGTTGCAAGACATAGTAAGACGTCAAATTTCCTTTGTTCCATTAATAACTATCTTGAAGTCTTTTGATTCAGTTAAGATATTTACATTGAAATAAAGTACCAGAAAATAAGAAAATAGCACAAACATTTAATACATTTGAACAAATGAAGCGGTAGAAAGAGGTATCCTAAAAACTTGTAGGTGCTTATTTAGTTTCCGTGAGCAAAGTTGTTGATTTGCGGGTGCAATTAAAAATTGTTAATCCGCGGGTTGTTCCTAGTGCAATTAAGAATCTCCCTGCAGGGGGTTGATGCACGTTTAATCGGTCAAGGGTCTAAGTTTAGCGTGGGTGGTGTGGATGTCTGTAAAGAGAAATTGCAGCTATAAGATGTAAAAAAGGACACGTGGGAAAGGGGCTCTTAACTAAGTTCACTAGTTGATTTAAACGCTTTTTTTTAGAAAAAACAATTATTTACATATAAAAGTAAAAAACTAACATTTTTAGAATTAGAATTAAAAGGGATCATTGTGTGTGTGCACTTGCTCGTACATCCTTACATTTTCGAAGCTTGGCCATAAAAAATATATTGTTCTACCCACTGGAGGGCGTGAATGTCTTTCTGCTGTTAATATGGGAGGGGCAAAAGAAAGGGTGGTTATTCAACTAAGATGTCCTAGTCACTGGGATTACAAATTACAGCATCCATCGTCAAAAGTCTTCATGGTGCTTCAGGATGCGGCATTAATAAAAATAAAATTGAATCAAACTGAATTTAGCTCCAAGCAGAACCATGGAAAAACTGCTCAAGAGAAAAGTTTGTCCCTTGTATCAATCCATAATTAATTTTATGCCATTATTTTTATTTGAAGTTAAACTGTATTTTCTAGTAACAAAATGCAAACAAGTATATTCACGTTTCAGTTATTTAACTTACTTTTAACGTGTATAAAATCATGTGCATTTTTTTAAAGGAATGCAAGATTTTTTTACAACAAGCTTTTTTTATAACATTTTTACAACAGTGAACAAAATATTTTATATTACACATTAGTACAGACAAATCGATTCGCAGTAACTATTAAACCATAATTTTTTTTTATTTTTTAAAATAAATATCTCTACGTTATAGATATTACTCTGACATTATATAACTTACAGAAGCGATTCTCAAATGGTGGAGCGTGACCCCTAGACAGCGAGCGTATCAAAAATTTGTAAATAGAAGATTTTTAGGAAGAATTATTATTCAAATGTAATTTATTTAAAGTATCTCACACTGAAAATTTACATATAAAAATTTAATGCTTACCTTGATAATCTGTACTGTGTATAATTAAAGTCATATCGTAGTTATAGAGTTCAAGTATATTTTTATTACATTCAATTTATCGTTATTATATGGGGCAGGCGCGATGAAAATTAAAATTGAAAATTGGCTCGTAAATACTGGAAGTATCAGAAGCATTGAGTTTCAAAGTTGAAGTTACTACGTCCATCTTACGTAAATCATAAACTATGATAAAAACAACAAAATAACTGTTTTATTTAACACTATGAAAACACATAATTGTCTGATGAAATGCAAAAAAAAAAAAAAAAAAAATCTGCAGGTTAAAGTGTATAAAATGACTTGAAAAATTAGATAAAAAAATATGACAATGCAAGTGGCGATTAAATACTCTGAGAATTCAAACGTCATACAGAAAAGGACTGAAGTCGCAATATAAAAAGTTTTAATATATTTCATAAGGCCACAATCTTTTGCAACGGTAGTTCATAAAAAAAAACGATTTTTGAAACTAGTAGAAATATCAGAAATCTCTCGAATCTATATATATATATATATACATCATTAAGTACAAAAGTGAAACATGCAATCCTCTTCAGACGTTTGTATATTTATATAAACAACTTCGAAAGAAAAGGGCAGACTCCTAAAATACAATCGTTACAACAAAGTAAAATATTACCAAGAAACATTGTTACTAAAAGTAAGAAAAAATCTCATAAATAATAAATATAAAGCATAAAAGAAACGAATGGGGATAATAGCATAAATTAATTTTTTTTATGCACATACATAATAGAAAATTGGTCTCAGGAATTTATCATCCAGAAATTTTATTGCATTTTATCGCAGTATCATAACTTCTTCAAACAATTATGTGAAATATATAACTTTACATAATTACTTAGAAGTCATAAAAGATTGGTGATGTATATACATTTTGTTAATGACGTTCAATAGTCATTGTAAAAAATGTGTATTTCAAAATAAGTATATTTTCCTTACATGCTAATTTCAATTTCTCTGTTTAAGGCATATGGAGTACCTACTCATCCACTCAGTTTATTCACGTAAGAAACAAAGGATATAAGAAAAAAGTATTAGGCTCGAACATATGACATGCCCACCACTAGTGTGGTGAAGCATTTTGAAGAACGGTTGCCGCTCACTTCTAGTCTTCGTCACTTGACTGAAGTTAAAAATTTCAAAAATTTCTCTACCTCTTTCTATACATAATAATATAATAGGAAAGTTATATCTTATTCTTCTCTCTCTGTCTCTCTCTCTCTCTCTATATATATATATATATATAAAGAGAGAGAGAGAGAGAAAGGGAGAAAAAGAGAGACTGGACTCACATGCGGTTAATAAATATTACTTCAAGTTCACACTTTTTCATTCACTGTAACTGGAGATAGGAGACAAACTAGTCTCTCAGCAACCCAAAGCTATATGTTTTCAAGTTTGTATTAATCAGGACAGCAGAGAAACATCTTTCTCATCAATGCAAGGAAGAAAAATGACAGGCAACATCCGGAATTTCATTATTTTATTAAATGATGATGTTTTCGAGAACGGTCGATGATAAGGCACTTCCATTGACCCCAGAAAAGTGCTAATAAAGTGTTCTTGCCGCGTACTCAATGGCGGTCGAACCATGAAGGGGGTGTAGGAAATTTAGGAAAATGTTGAATGCAAGCATGTTTTGTGTTCTCCTCAGTGCCTCTAAAAAAGACACTTCCTACATGATGCTATATGTAGAACCAGAACTTGTCTGTAAAGAAGCCATTGTGCCACATCTTTAGACAGCACCACTGTATCCACACGTGTCTATTTTGCAATGTAAGTAGCAACAGTGATCACCCATGCTGCTCCAGACATCATTACAATATGGGTTAGTAACAGGATGTCGCTGTATGATCTTGACAACATATATGTCCTCTCAAGTCTTATTGGTACATAGGGCGCATGGTATGCCCCTTCTGGACAGATCGATTTCATATTTGCATGGCAGTCGTTGAATTTCAACCAATACTAGCAATATCTCGAAATGATAAACTTTATCTCTCTAGGCCATGGATCTACCACTGTTGAATTCCGAAATGTGATAGTAGTCATTTATCCTTGTTAGGAAGATACATAAGACCTTACTACCTACAAGCATTGTAATCTGATTTTCGAGCGAGAATGCAAATGCTTAACTTTCCTTGTAAACAGAGTTCAAAATGCCGTTTCTCCCTTCTGCGTAGCCCGATTGGTCTTAAATTGTAATCATTTGCATATTTCCGCATCTATTTCCTATGATGAAAATTTGACGATTGTTTTATCCCTTCTTCATGGGGATGCAAGATCATCAATATATATATATATATATATATATATACACTAAACATAAAAATATCGAACAGAAGAACGAGGTGAGATTTAGTAGATGTGACATAAATAAATTGCAAACGAAATTCTAAAGGTATCAAAGGAGTGAAGGAATTGGGTGTTTTATTCAGAAATACAGCTTAAAGAACAAAAAATAAATAAATAAAGTCAATAAGGCTTTGGCCACTTCTAGCGTTGGAACAAGCTGTTATCTTCCAGAACATTGACCCGCAGAATTGACGGGTAGTCTCATGTGGGATATCCTGTTTATGCATTCCAATCGGCGAGTTAGATCAACAGCTCCTAGTCTCTAGAATGCCCCGTCGCTGATTTATGATGTCAGGACAAGTAAACAAACATCGTCCATTATCGTAGCCATGACTACGGAACTCTTCCAAAGCATTTTTATCCTTTTCCCACATTTCTTGGTGTTTAACTAAACATCTGCACAGAAGTAAAAAAAAAATGAATTGGTAAATAAAAACTTCCATCTATATATATATATAATAATGTAATTCATTCATACAGTACATGTAAGATGTTTCTCAAACTGAGGGGCGCACCCTCCTAAGAGGGCGTGATAGCCCTAAGTGGGGGACGCAAGCATATCGAAAAGTCGAAAATAAAAAAATTTAAAAAAGTTATTAATTTACTGAGAGGAAGAAAAACAAAAATTCTGATATAATAAAAAATAAAATACACGTTTACCCGATTTACATACTTATAAATGTATCAATACTTTACAATGTATGTGATAATTAATTTATCAATGCTAAATTAAAAAGTATTTCAATAATTACTAGCGACTCCCATGGGCTTGTCTTGCAGAGCAAATCTTTTTCATACGAAGACGGCTGTACAATGCGCGAGAATGAAAATTTGGGATAGCTACTATCTGTCAGACAGCAACAGAGACAAAATTATTCTTCTATTGACCATTAGTTATTCTTATAGAAATGGATCATTGAGGAAATAAATACTTAATTCAAGTAAAAATTATTTTGCACTCTATTCCAATTTAAACGCTAGAATGAAAAAGTAACATTATACTTGTACGGATTACTTAAAGTTACCTCACTTGAAATATCTATTATTTAAAATAAACAGATATAATTTTGGTAATGTGTACGGCTGATATAATTAAGGTCGTATATGTATTGTAGCTCTAGCATCAAATTTCATTATTACAGCATTCAATACACAGTTAATTTATGTAGTAGGCGGAGCGATGAAAGTTCTGATTGAAAATTCGGTCGTAAATATTGAAAGTTTGAAAAGCACTGAGTTAACCCGTTAACGCCCAAATTATTTTAAAATCGAAATTTTTGAAAAATATTTTTAAATTACATTTTATGTATCATAAATAGAGTAATTATGAAGTTGTATCCATTTTCCGTAATTAGCAGCTGAGATAATAGGTGATCTATCAATAGATCGCTGGGCGCTTATGGTAGTAGATGACCAAGTAACTTTCCTCGGGTTTTAGATTTAAAAAATTACAAATTTAGGAGGGGGGGAATGAAACTTGTGTGAATTTAAAAACAGCCAATGAGATTTAAAAGAGAAAATATCATTTTACTGATCTAAACTTACTTAGTTACAACTTTATACAGCCAATTTGTAAAAGTTAATGGGATATAATGGAAAACATTTCAGACAAAGGGTTGCATTACATTTCGTACAAAACGTAAGAGGACTACCCTTACAATGAAACTGGCATCTTCTTTGATTTTGTCTTTTTCCTATAACATCGTCTTTTCAATCTAAGCGCACATAGTATATTACGTTTGATCTTGATGATATAATATATATATATAAGAGGTCTTTCAATGCCTTTCTTAGAATTTTTTCCCCGTTTGAGGTACGCAACGGCGATATATCTTCGGATGTCTTTTATACTTTTTTTTCGAAATTTGTTGAATTGAACAGAATATACGTATTTACGATAGCCATGTCGATAACTCTAGTAAAGATTGACCAGTACCATTTTTTTGCCACGGATCTGAATTGTGTATTTTCTAGGAGCCAGTCACGCAGGTCGATTCCACCCATATTTTTGTTTTACTGGTAAATAGTATTAGGTTGCAAAATTTTGGATTTTTCTTTCAAACTTAATTTCTAAATATTTATTTCGGGATAATGAATTTTTTACAATCGGTATCAAGAGGTATTTGTCCTTTGACCAGTAATCACGTTCACTAGTTAAAGTGTGGTAGCCAGAGAAAATAAGAAAACCAATAAAACCTCATCAATTGTAACTGAAAATTCTGGCTTATTCTTCCACTCTTTTGCATATATTTCTGTTTCATTTTTTAAATATTCGTAAATTTCTGGAGTCAAAAATTCTTCAAAACTTTCAAGTGGATTCATATTGTTCTATTTCTTCCATAGGCACACAAATTTCTACATTTCCTGATAGATTTCTTACCGATAGAGTAGTCATTTCATCATCATCAAGATACCCTTTGCCAGTTAACTCATCCACATCAGGTGGTAAAGCATTATATCAGACTCTATTTCCTTAGAAAACATATATTCTAATGCTTCTTCGGCGGTGTGAAACACTTTACGCCGAGACATTCTGGAAGAAATGAAACGGGAAAAAATTATATTAGTTACCACTAACGCCCAGCAATCTATTTATAGATCAGCATGTTTAAACTTACATTTTAGTAATAAAAACAGTTATTTTTCGAAAAAAATAAGCCAGAATAATTAAAGAGGTATTGAAAATGTAAAAAAAAAACATAAAAAAAGTATAACTTACTTTAATTTTTTTTTTCTGTTGGATACAAAATCGAAAGCTGCACTTTGAAGCTTCAAAATGGTGAACATTAGACGCTAGCTGCTGGACTGCTCTGGGAAAAAATGCTTCAAATCTTGTTTGGAGGTGTGGTCACTGGAGTAAGGAAACCAGCCAATGACAATACGAAGTAATTAAAATATATCGTTTTCACTGGGAGTTCTGAGTGGGAGTTGATCTATAAATAGATCACTGGGCGGTAACGGGTTAAAAGGTTTACTTTGTGATTAATAATTGTAAGTATGTGATCATCCGTGTATTATTATTCACATGGAACTCACTGCAAAGAACATAAATATATAATGCACCTAATTATTAATTGTCTTTTACATTATTGTTGTTCTTCGTAAAGCACAATTTAAACATAAAATAACTTTCTTTCGACATATATTTTCTTTTTATTTTATACAAAACAAATGTGTTATAAATTATTGTATTTTCTTAGTTTTATTCAGAATAATTACCAAAAGGAGAAATAAAACTGAATCAGTTTTGAAGTAGGAGTGGCATATCAATTTCAATACAATTTGAATGTGTAGAATACAAAATTCCAATTTATAAAAATAAGATGTAAAGAAATATATATATATATATATATATATATATTAGATAAATTCATACGCGTACGTATATAAATATACATAAAATAAATTACAACAAATTTATATACTTTTTGAAGATACATACCATTTTTTGCTTCTGAAATTTTTATAATTTTTGTGTCCTATGTAGTTATTAATGTAATGCTTTCAAATTATGTTCAATGTAATGCTTCAAAATAATGATTTGGTTCAAATGCAGATTTAGTATGCTTAAAATGCGTATAGGTGTTACATATTATCATAAAAAATTTTACTCTACAATAACAGCATATAAAGTTATCATAAAATAAGTTAGATATACTATTTGACAAATTCATGCATATAAAAATGTTATAAATGTACCACAAATGTATTTTACACTCCAACTGTGCTTCTATCTACTGATGGTTGCTGACATTCTCAATACTTTATACACACTGATAGGTAATTACGTGAATGGAAATTATCACTGAATAAAATGGAGCGCAAGTTGTTTTACAAATTAGGCCCTGAAACTAAACCTACCCATCGCAGTAGTCAACCACAATTTTCAAATTCTGATCAAAATAATCAAGTCTTCAGCAAGAAGCAAACCGTTTAAAAATTATTCCACTAAAGGGCGTTATATCATACCATTGACAGAGAAAAAGTAGAAAAAATAAGCGGGAAATAAGATTTTGCAATGTTGTGTTCTATTGGAAAACGTAACACACAATTGCAGGCTAAAAATGTAACTTAGATGCAATCAGCGACTGAACTTGGCAAGACACGTAAATTTCTGTAATTTTATTTCTTAGAGAGAGAGAGAGAGAGAGATAAAAAGGTTAAATTTATCTACGGGCGTCATGATAGGGTCTCGTGAGTCGCATTTGACCCGTGGAGTTTTGGTGACTGTGTTAAACTGAAATGAATAAGCAGTATGTCCACTTAATTCCATTCTTGCCCGAATAACTTATGAACGGCAAGAGCTATAGTCATGAAAGTAGGATCTAGATATAGCAAAGTTGAAAAGCGCTACACACACGAAAAAAATGCTTACAGCGCCCATTGGCGTATAAATTTGGAATTAATGTTATTTTATAAAAAACAACACCAGATACATGAAAAAAGTCAATTACAATATTATTCAGCACCACCGACTTTTTCAAAAAAATGTCTTGCGTACAAAAAATGATACAAATGAAAAGCGCAAAACACACATGATTTTGATTACTTCGAATAAACTGCACTTTTTTTTCGGAAATTAAACTTATTTGTCTGGCATGCTCAAATTAGTGTTCTTTCAGCAATAGTACACATTTGGACACAGATAATTAATTTCTCGAAGCACTTTCTTCAAAATGGCACGTTGCTCGATGGTATAATACGGTTTCGAAGTCCCTGCAGTAATGATGAAAGGGTTGCATACACACTTTGGTTGATGTATCCCCACAGAAAAATTTCCATTGAGTTCATGTCTGGAGAACGTGCAGACCATTCAACGCAACTACCATATCCAATGACTTCTTGTTGGAAAATATCTCGAATGTACTGTGTGACATGTAATACCTTGTGCGGTGAAGCGTAATGGAACCCTAAATTCCGGAGGTAACGGCAAATTCTTTAAAAAGGCGGAAAGTATGTCCTTCAGTAATGGCAATTGGGATCCTGTTAACTTGCCCTGGTAAAATATTTGGGACCTTACTGGGTCAATCAATCTGTTTTTGAATATTCCGTTCCAGGCATTTAGTGACAAGTGAACCTTGATGTTGAACTTCGACGATTATTTAGGGACCAGAAATGGACGTCATGCCTTTGTGCCTAGTATTACGCACAAAGAGGATGCCACATCCGTCCCTTTGATGTAGGGGACCAGGAATAGTTACTTGAATAACATTTTCTCTTTCGTTCCGTGCTATGTTGCTTTCCAATTTTGGGAATTATGAACAAATAAATATGCATTTTACGCCATCTTTTTTTAACATTACTTTATGGAAGATGTTTTTTTAGTGAACTGTTGACGCTAAACAACTTTGTAATTTACTTTTTTCAAGTATATTGTACTATTTCTGAGATTAACTTCAGATTTATCCACCAGGGGTGCTGTAAGAAGTTTGTTTGTGTTGTTCAGGTCAACTTTAATACACCTAGACCTCACTTTTATGACTATAACTGACGTTCAGAAATGTTGAGGGTGACAACGGATTTAAGGAAACACACTCTATATCACTTACGAAACAATATATCATTTATACTCAATTTAATGCAATCTTTCTTTACACAATATGATAACATATATGCAAACGTCTTAATTTTATTCAATGTTTTTTGTAAAAAAAAATAAATTTTAAATTATTTAATTGTTATGCCCCATTCTCGGAAAATGATATCATGTTCACAGAAAAAAAAATATTGCTCATTTTGTTAAGAAAAAATAATTTAAACGAAATAATGGGGTTATTTAAACGAAAGTTTTAGCTTTTTAATTAACTTCTGATTAAAAAGTGCTTATTTTACTTTAGACACTCAGATCATTAAATGCGAGATTTGAGCAAACTCATGCATTTCTTATAAACTGACTAGGCATTTAAAAATGTATGCCCACGTAAACAGTTTATTCTTAAATAGTAATGAAAAGCTTTCAGAAAATAGTGAAGTATTTTTTTGTAAAATATATGCTTTCACAAGCATTGTGTACTTAGTATATATATAGTTTCAAAAATTAAGACTTTAAGCTTCTCTACCGACACTATGGATAATGTTTTTCAACAGTAGCTATCAAAAACTTTGCGAAAGAAATCTCTGTGGAACAGTTTCTTTAAGGCTACTTCAATTTTCAAGGCTTATGTGCGGGTTTCATTGACGAAGTTTTTTTTTCCGTTCTTTTCTTATTTTCAAAAGACTATTTCTTTTCTTTTCTGATTTTTTGAAAGTTTCCAAATTGTTTTTGTTACATCTAAGCTTTGAATGAAACGTTCAACTTCAAAGACTTCTCAGTGAAAGGATATTTCATTTTCTTTTTTTTTTTCATTTTTGAGGCTTTGCTTTTAGTATATTTATTTTGTGAATTCATTTAACTTTAATATAACGCGTATACATTGATACTTATTGACTTGAAGTAAACATGTGTAGGAGGGAAAATGAAAAATTTATATGGGTTAAGAAAGTACATTAAAAATAAATTTGGATGAAAGTAAGTTCCATATTTAAAAAAATTTAATAAGCAAACAATGAACCCTGATATATAGGTATAGATAGTTATATTTATAAAAATGTTTCAATACATTTGAGCACTTTATAGATTCTGTTTATGTACTTGCTTAATATAATTCGTTTCTGAAAGAAGCATTTTTTTAATTGAGTTAATTTACATTTTGAGTGCAATATTTACAATACAATTACTTTTAAGAGCTCTAAAAAATCAACTAACTCTCAAAGATACTAAATCAGTACTTCTCAAAATATCAACATTTGTGACCCAATAATCAAACGTAATTTTCATCACGCCCCCTCCACACAATAACAATGTATTAAATTCAATAATACTGTACTTTGATGTTAAAACTATTATACGACTTTAATTAGTGGCGTAACGTAGCATATATATATATATATATATATTAAGCACCCCCCGCAAACTCAGAATTTTGATCTCAAACCCAAATACGTACTTGGCGTCAGTCAAGCTTTGGGCCCAATAGAGTCCATAGGGCCCCGCAATGTGGAGGTGTACGTTACGACACTGATTACGTCTGCGTATATAAACGTTTTGTTCAACCAAAGCATCAATTGTCTAGGACGTATACATACGTCTTTTTAAGTACGATCTTTTCTGTACAGTGCTATCCATAAAATTATTCCAAAGGATTTAGAATGCAATAAAATGACCCTGACAGTGTTTGTGAAGGATTTACTTATTTCACATTGTTTATTTATTTCTTCTCCCCCCCCCTCAATATATCCCATACGTACGCCTACGTGGAAAACGGTGGTATTGGGGTTAAGGGATTAATTATAAACCGTACAAATTATCAAGATAAATGTTAATTTTCACATATAATTTAATATATGTCAAGCCTATGGGGTCTGGTAATTATTAAACTTTTTCTTAACTTAGTAGTGTAAAACTAATTTTAAAATTCATTGTGCAGTACTGGTGCATTTATAAGTGTATTATATCTGAGTGTAAATGTGTATTTTGTTTGTTTACGTTTAGTAAATTAATATATTTTTTTATATTATATTTTGCTTTCTAGTTTTCAATATGCTCGTGCCACCCTTGTACTGTTATCGCACCTCCTGGGGGACACGCCCCACAGTTTGAGAAAAGCTGTACTAAAATTAAAAACATTTCTGTACCAGAAGCACGCGAATATTTGAAATATTGGTTTCTGATGCTCATATATTTGTGCAATCTGATACAAGTCTGATACTTTATGGTCAACGCTTATACAGCGTGTTGTCGAATTCGACCGACAAATTCAGAAGGATAATAGTAAACAGCATGGGGACGCAGTTTACTGTTTCCCACGTTTTGTCGGAGCGATTCGCAAAGACAATTATGAAGGATGTGATGTCTAGTGGAATGAAAAGGGACAGTTAGAGATAAGAAATACAATTATTAAGCGTAAAGCACGTTAACAATGCAAACAATGCATTATAGATCGACGTCAGAAATGCAACGTTAAGTGATAGTCACAATAATTGTTCGAAATTGTGGCCGCATAGGTCATAGCACAGCTGACACCTACAGACGAAGGATTGTCAGACGGGATCAAGCAAATCCGGTGAGCTGGCGATGGCGGTATGTGCCACGAGGCCCTTCACAGTAGCCTCCGGTGTCTCATATACAAGTGATTTCAGATAGACCCATTCCTTCGTTCGTCAATGCCGACTATGCTATGACCTTCGAAAAACTTCTGTGACAATCATCTTCGTTGCGTTTCTGCAATAGAGCTTGGATAAGTTGCCCATATTTTAATCAGGTTTTACATTTAATAAATGTATTTCTCACCTCTTACTGCCCCGCTTCATTCCACTCGACAGCGCACTCTTCACAACTGTTTTTACAAATTACTCCGATTAAATTTGGTTTGCGACCTGGTGTTCTATGGTGATTTGTGGCCCCTATGCTGTCTATCACTCGTCTGAATTTGTTGGTCAAATTTGGTTAATCGTAGCGCTATATTGACTATACAGTAGAACGTCGTTCATCCGAACAATTGGGACCGGACATCGTTCGGATACGCGATTGTTTGGATAACTGAAAACCGAATGCGATCCATGCATATATGATACTGGGCACTATACAAATATTGAAAATGATCGCACGTGGGAAACGTTCTTGAAGAAAAAGCCAAATAGGTGCAAATGCGGCACTTTTACCTTGATTGTGGAAAATAATCACTTTTTTTTCGCCGTTCCATTGTACATCTTCGTTGTTCCACTGATTCTCTTCAACATCAGTAATTAAGTAATACAGCACTCATTCCACTCCATAGCCGTCTCTAACGCAGAAACGCGTCAGCATTTGATGGTCCCTTCCTACTTTCGTTGATGTAGTCCTCGTCTTCATCCGTTTCATCGTTAATAAGGTTCGATTCTTCTTGCGCAGAAGTCACAATCTCGTCATTATTCAGCATTTGAAATCCACAGTCTTCTGCATCGCATACCATACAGGTTTCTACATCAACAAAACTCAACTAAAGAGCACGTATACACCCCCTCACTTTTAAATAAACTGACCTAATATTCCGCGCAGAAGTTTACCAAATCACACAACTGAAATCCTCCAAATATCCCCCACCTTGAGTTTTCCCATCAATTTTGGCCTCACAAGAAATAGATGTTGATCATTGCACTGTTCGAAAACGCATCCGGATAATAAACGTTCCGATAAATGACGTTCTCTTATACATGGGCTATTGCGATTTAAATTAAAATGAAGAGGAATGCCACATTTTATGTCAATCAATTCAGCAATCTTTACAGTTACCCCAGAGAGTGAGAAACAATTAATTAACGTCATATCAACATGATGTTTATTGAGAATGAGCTTCAAAATTTTGAACTGCGGTCGAGTGAAAAGTGCAACACTTGTACTGGCATTCCTCTCTCCAAACTGACCCACTTGTTGATGTGGGAACTTTGAGCCATTGCAGATTTAACATGCATCAGACCATCTATGTGGAAGGTTAGATTTACCCTAGGTAACAGGAAACTGCAACATTTCACATATATTAAGAAAAGGCAAAAACATTCTTAGATCACCAAATATACTAAATAGAAGCAAACGAATATAGGACACACGATGTAATAAATTGACTAATAAAAAAAGGGTAAGCAGACTCAAAGAAACTAATACAGAATAGATTTTAACTATGACGAGATTTGGAATAAAGGACAGGCAAACGAAATAATAAGATATTTCAGAATATAATTTTTTCTACTAAAATATAAACTCACGCAATGTGTGTGTTGAACGAATTCTGATTCCTCTCTTTCCTTAAGGTTTCTCAGCTTTATTTCTCAGACAAAAGAAACATGTGCATATACGGATTTTTTATATATTTTAAAATCATGTAAATACATAATTCACTTACGAAATTTGATTAACTTGGAGCTGTTAACTGATTTAATATTAATTATTAATCATTAATTATTAAAATTTATTTAGGTTACAAAATTCATCCAAATGATATGGAGCTATGCAACAATACATATCGTTTGTGCGCATATTTGTTAGTAATGAAAATTAATGTTCAGCTTGTTTTGAAATATATCTTTAGGTCTGCATTGTAACTGAATTCTTGAGTGAAATAAAATGATTAGATTGTAATTAGGATCAATACAGAGTTCTATTCTACCTTTTCTATAGCAACTCAACAGTAAAATTTAAATATTGGTACCCTGCAGACGTGATTTGAAAACTTAATATCTTTATACAATTTACTGCAATTTAATTAATATACTTTTATTTAAAATAGTATTTTATGAAGCATATACATAATAATTTTGAAAAAAGAAAACCTGATTTCGTATGCTTATGTACATAAATTGGTAGTAAAGTCCCCACCGTTTTGTCAAAACAAATCAAAATTACTATGTATCCAATATGAAGAACAATTCGCCAACAGCAGAATCGATCAGTATTCTACAATATATCACTCAGTGATTTCAGCATTGTATAAACATACTTTGGAGAGTGTTGAACTGCGAACCTTTCCTCTCAAATCCTAAAAAAATATGCCAACACTAAGAGCACATTGTGACCCCATTTTATAAACTTGGGAGAATTCCCTTTGTAAAAGCTTTCATTTGGATGTACAACTTGAAAATAAATGATCCTAAAAACTAATGTGTCATATACAAAGTTTATTTCAAAGCACAATTTCAGGAGACTTGTTAAAGTATATTTGGCTGTAATGCATACCAATGTTCTGTTATATCTGAAAAAGCTGATTATGTTCACTCAAAACAAGAGATAGGCTTACATCCATAATTTGGAGATGACTTTGAATAAGCATTCAGACAAATAAATCGAGTAAACCACAGCTTGTTCGAGAGTTTCAAGGCCTAAACTTTTCAAAACAAAAAATTATTCCTGGTTAAAAACAAAATTCCTATACGATTTGTTGATACAGCAGTAAGTTTGGAGATACACAGCAAATAAGTGTATAACACAATGTGCCTGAATTCCCTACCGTTGTGTTATATGTTTTATGGCATTTGAAAAATTCATTATAGGTTTTTTTAAAAGAAAGTAAATTAAGTATAAGTTGAATTAAAATGTATCGCAAAGTATTCAATTCAAACTATTTTTATTTTTAATTTTTTTTAAATGATAAGTTTTTTTATTATATCTGGCACTTTATATAAAAAAAATTAAGTTATTAGTCGATTGATAACATATATTATGCTATTTTGTAATATGAAATACACCAATAATGTACGATACTTAATACTCTTAGTTCTAATTGTGATTTTTTTAAATATTAAATATATATATATATTTCAATTCGCGTACTATTAGTTTAAAATTTCCCTATATCTTGATCAAATTTCCAATCGTTAATAAAATACATTTTATAGCGCTCAATAGAGCTGAAGTTTTGTATACACTATTATTTTGAATGGGAATAAAGGTAATTTAGTTATAATTAATAAAAAATTAATTGATTAAAACTAAATATTCAAAGATTTACAGATACAGCCATGTTGTCATCATTTTTGGCGACTTAGCGACCATTTTAGTGACTTGTGTCAAAACTTTAAAAGTTTTTTTCTTACATTTTAAACCGCTCATTTGAGCTGAACTTTTATATGCATGATTGTGTTTTGGGTGACAATACTATAATTTTATTATAATTAATTAAAATTGGTTGCCACTTAATATTGTGATTATATCATATTTAAATTGATTACAATGATTATTAAAAAGTAACTAAAATAAAATTTTCTTTGTTGACCTAAGCAGGAATTGACTTATATCTCTTGTTTATCTAAGAGTTCTGAATTTTACATTTGCAATTTTATTGCATGTTAATTTTTTTTAAAAAAATGGAACAGAGTTGTCGAATTTACACCAACGGAATTAAACAAATATTACGAATGAAAAGCCAAAAACAACAGAGATATTTATAACGATAAAACCTGTGCAACGTATTATGTTTTTAAATTTATACTCGACTTTATGTTACTCGTAAATTTTAGGAAGTCTTGAAGTACTTTCAAGAGTCAGAGAAGAAAACTTCCATGACTAGAAGATATTATAAATGTAGCCATTACCGTGCTTTTAACAAAGGAAACTATGAGATAAAGTTTTGGATGCCTTAATTTTGTTCTAGTCTTTTAATGTATATTTGAAATTGCTCTACAAATTTGTCAACGATAGTTTTCTTAATGGAACCCTTAAGAACTGAAATGAAAGATTTGTGAAAATTTGATTTATTTCATGTATTTTTCCATGGGTATCATGTACTTCAAAATTCGAATCGAAATATCGAGAATGATTGAATTCATTGAAGAACAAATTGTTGTCCTTAATTCAGTGTTTCTTAAACTTTAAATATTTGCAATCCAAACATCCATACAATGAAAATGTATTAAATTCAAAAATAGTATACTTTGATGCTACAATGTTAAGTGGCACCGGTGTATTTTTAAGTCCCTCTCAGTCAAAGGGTTAATTGTCCCAAATGTATATTTTAATGTCTTTCCGAAGTACGATTTCCTCTGTGCATTGGTATAATTAAAATTATTTCGTAGGCTTTGGAATGCAATAAAATGACCTTGATGGTATTTGTGATGGATTTATTTATTTCAGATAAGGTTTTACTTTATTGCTTTTCATCCCCCAATACATCAAATACATGCGCCTAGGTGGAAAACGGTGGCATTGGGGAGCGAATCACGTAACTTTTAGTTGGCAGTTAAGGGATTAATTATAAACCGTAAAAATTATCAAGATAAGTTTTAATTTTTGAATATAGTTTTATATATGTGACATACCCACATAGGGTCACTGGTAATTATCAAACATGTTTTTAGCTTAATGTTGTGAAATTAATTGTAAAATACATTGTGCAGTACTGATACATTTATAAGTGTATTATATCAGTGAAAATGTGTATTTTATATTTATTATGTCAGAATGTATTTTGTCTGTTTACTTTCGGTAAATTAAAACTTTTATTAAAATAATCTTTTGTTTTTGACTTTTCAATATGTTCATGCCTCCCTTGTAGAGAAGTTACGCCCCTAGGGGGCGCAACCCTCAGTATAAGAAACGCTGCCTAAACTTTAAAATGTAATTACCGTTCATTGATATTTATTAAAATAAGATATATAGCTAAATAAGATCTAGCAGTAATATTGAAAAATGTTATTGTTTTATATTCTCTAATAATTGTTCAGAAGGTTTGTCAAGGAATTAATAAAAGGAATCTATACCTTCAATAGCAAAATTAAACATAAAAAACTGAGATGAAAAAACAATTTAATAAAATTTCTCTTCGCTGCATATTATTACTTTTTTGTATATAAAATATTTGTGGAAATTTAATCGTATTAATGAATGATAGTTTGATTATCTCTAACAATTGATTAATATATCATGTAATACATACATAATCTTAAATTCTATATCAGTAGAATATAATAAAATGCCTTTTCATTTTCTTATTGAATGGTATCGTTAATTTTTTAAGTATTTATAAAATAATGCATTCAATATTTTAAAAATAAATATTTAATAATTAACTTATTAATAATGTATTAAATTTTAAATATTTATTAAATAATAAATTTAATGTGAGAAATAATTTATGCTAGATATCAATTACAATAGCTTGATATATATCACTGAATAGGAAAATTAACTTTTAATTCTAGCTCGAATATCATGAGACGGTTTTAAGTTAGGATGGATCTTGTAGTCTTAAACTTCAATCAAATGGCAAAGATACCTGTGATACACCAGGCCAACGGGAGAACTGCTAGCTTGATAGATTTAATGTGCATCTGCCCTATCTATAAGTGGCACAAAATCTCGAATGCAGGCCCCGAGTTCGTGACCATAACCACTCTCCTACCGCAGCCGCATTTAGAATAATATATACAGGACCGTAAAAATAAGTATTAATAAGTTTTATCCTGTATTTTTTGTTAACCTTATTCAGCAGTTTTATGTTATCTATGTTCAAAATATTTTTTTTTACTGTTATTCTATAAATTTAGCTATAATTATCATAATGTCGATGAGAAAATACTATAAAACAAAAACTAAGAAGTTATATTTTTAAATCACGTCCTAGTTAATAAAAACATTGTTACCGTGTAATTATTAAAGTTTCCTCCAGAAAAGACATTTTAGTTATTAATTCAAGCGTGTCATTCAAAAAGTTATGTAAATGATATTACAAAATAACTGTATTTACAGAATGTATTATTGCAAAAATATTTGCTGCTTATGTGCATAATAGTATCTCAGAAAAATATTTTAGGTTATTTTATCTTTCATCTGAGAAGATTATTAATGCATACCATGTGATATCCGACTTATATATAATAATGAAGCGAGTAAATAATAAGAACATGTAAGGAATAAGTTTTATTCTTTCGTTTTCATCCAATGAAAGTCTGCATGTCTTTGTTGTAAAACTTTTCGAAAAAAAGTAAGTTTTTACTTATTTCTCGGAAGCAGAAACAATGTATAATATTTCAAACAATACAATAAGTACGGAGAAAATACTTTAAGAACATTTTTCCATCGCGTATAATTAAGTTAATTAAATATGGTAATGCAAGTCTCATGTTCAAGCTGTAAAGCAAGCTGTTAATGTCTAACTTAAATAAAGCGAAGTCTCTTGACAAAAGAATGGTTATAAAAATGTAACTATTCTAATTAATCTTGCAGTTTTTAGCCGTATCGCAGATTAAAGAAGAAAACTAAATAATTTATATGAAAAGGAGAAATTAGTCATGCATTGAAAAAATTTACTGAAGTTTTTCATACTATTTATAGTTAATTGGAAACTGAGCTATATTTTTCTTTTAAGAGAAATACTTTGTTATGCATAATATAAAGGTTTTTATAAATAATAAACCTTGAATCAATGTTAAAAACATTTGTGGGTAATTTCACCTAGTCTAATTAGCTTTTTGTTAATTACCGTAAAATCTGGCGTATACCATGCACTGGCCTATATATAATGTGCACCTTAAACTGCCTTTTTTAAAAAATTTATGAATATTCACCGTATAAGGCACGCGCCATTTTACGTATAAGTTTGGATGGTACTTATGCAATGCTCTTATATTTTGAAGTCATTTATTCTAGGTATTATAACGCCCACTTTTGAAAAATTAGTATACTTCTAGAGTTATAATCTGAAGTTTTTAGGTATGACATTTATTTTAAATAAACATACTGCGATACATCTAGAAATATAATTTTTTTTGATGCTCTCCATATCTTAATTTTTATAGCTATCATTTCTATACTCGGCAAATAACACGCACTCCCAAATTTCGATCTTAATTTTTTTTTGTTAAAAGTGCGTGTTATACATCATATTTTATGGTAACTAAATTCCTCAAAATAAATAAGTTTATTCCATGCAGCAGTCACAAACTTGTAATTTCAGAGGTTACAGTCGGTTCATGGGATCGAGTCCTAGGGGCCTTTAAAGAAAGACTCTCTGTTTTGAGGGGTTGGTGATTGTTAAATCTGTCGAATCTAAAAACCTTTCACGTTGTCGTGGTGTTGAAATTTGGGAAGTAGGATTCTAGTTGAACTGTCATCCTTGGTCTGTTGATCATCGATCATATTTAGATAATTAGAATCTAGCAGGTTGTTGCCAAAGCCCTCTTTTTGCTTCGGAGGGCGGCGCAAATAAAAATCTATCAATCCATTTAACTCACAATGATACAATTCTCTGATCTTTGAAATTGGAAGTGTTTGATCATTTATTAGTCTTCTGTTATTTTTTGTTAAACACAAAATTTTATGCTTACATTTTTTAATTTGTTTTGAGAATTATTAATTATATTTACTGAATGAAAGCTTAAATCAAAAAATATAATTTTCCAAAATCATCATATTACAATATACATATTTAATTAATAAAATGAGTAAATAAATATGATCTCAGGATTTGCCTAAAAGTATAAATATTAAATACAGTTTTGTATTTGGAAAGGTAGGAACAGAATGATATTTTTTATAAAAGGTATCATAGGCTGCGGAATACTTTTTTCATGTTTCATATTAATATTACAAACTCATAACTTTATTTTAATATTTAAATGCCTTTTTTTATATAAATGTTTTGCATGAATTATGTCAGGAAATTTTACAATCAACGTCTTGATATTTATTTCGTACCTAAGCGGAATCAATTCAGAAAGTCAAGAAGTGATGTATGGAAATCTATTATGGTGATACTATAATTGACATTACTGTGCTTATTTATCCAGTAGTTGGTTTCTTATTTACATTTCCTATTTTTGTTTATTTAATGCATTCAGTTTTTTAAATAGATTATTATGAATATTTTATCACAGACTTGATCATTGTAATTCATGGAAAGGTTGTAATGATTTAGACAACATTTTAATAAATTTTTATCATTATCAAGAAAAAAAAAGGAAAACGAGGGGGGGGGGAATTAAAGAGTAATTGACATTTTTTTTCTTAAATATACATAATAGGATCTAATAATACACACAAATATCATTTCACTAACATTTTTAAGATAAAATTTAACTAAGAGTATGAAAAGAAAATTTTAAAATGTGGTTTATTAAATTTATGGGTTTTTTTTAAACAATCAAAATTTACTTAAGATACGCGGGTTTTACCTCTCCCTATTCAAATCAATATTATATTAAAATGAATAGAGTTTTCTAATAACTGCAATTCTTAAAAATAAAGTAAAATTTAATACAGGGAAATGATCATCGAAGTTGAATATACCAATGAATTATATTATTAGTGCTTTTTTAACTTTCTTAGCCCTCCACCTCCCCAGGGTTTCAACATAATCCCTTTGGTAATCCTTGTTGTAGACTGTTCTTTATTCTCCTATTTCATATTAAAAATATGTTTGCATATTTATATAATCTCTAATTGAATAGTTTAAAATTATTATCCGTTCAATCTTATTCTTCGTAAAGTAAATAATTGAGTTTAATACATTTCTAAAATTATGCAGGCAAGATTAGGTGCGTAGAGCCGCAATTTAAAATCTCCTATTGGTATGCTTGTTTTTAATTTATAAATGTAGTTTTTTGATATCCTAATGTTCAAAATCATTTTTATATTATAGATGATTAAAACATGTACATCGCAATGGATGTTTTCAAAAAATATCTCAGTATTAAGTTTTAGATTTGAATATTCCGTAAGACAAAAATTATGTGTCTGGAAAACAATTTTTGGATTGCAATATATTCTTAGAGTGAATTCCTTTTGACCATACTTAAATGATGAAACAATTCTTTATTAAAGTTTCAATTTAAAATAACTTCCAAACAAGAAAATAACAATCTGAAGTAAACGCTATAACCTGTGGTAAATAAATGATATTACTTCTCATTTTTGTAGTTGTTGTGGATGATTAGTAAAAATAAAAATGACCACATAGAACATTTCCTCATTTTTTTTTACTTGCTCATATAATATAATGTTATTTATAGTTTATTTCTGACTTTGAGTGTTTACTGCAGATTTCCAGTTATTTATTTAATAAGCGTAATTAAGCATTTATTTTATTTGTTATTTGACTAAATATCTCATTAAAGTGACACAGACAACTGTTAACGCAAACCGTTTGATTTCAAAAATTGGAAACGGTATCATATCATGAACCCGTTCATTTTGATGTTTAACTCCATTTGAATCAGAAAAAAATCAATTAGTTTCAACAATGACCTGTCATATATATATGTAACTTGTGCTATTAGCTTTATGACTAACGCGGCACTATTTAGATCTTTTTCAATATTGCAGAAATGCTATTATAGAAATAGATATGAATAAACGTAAACTTATACCTTCAAATAAATTATTTTACTAAAACGTAATATATTTTCAAAAAGTAAATAAATGCGGTAATACGGAAATTTCATGTTTTTATGTCTGACATATATTTATAAAAATCCTCATCGCATTTCTTTAAGCCATTGAAATGAATTTTTCTTTCCAGCAACAAGAAAATTTAATTTTGATATTAACGGCATCAAGGAACAAGTAGGATGAAAAAAACAATTTCCAATCTTTCGCATACCAACAAACATAACTTTGAAAAAAATGAAAAACACAGCAGGAACAGAAAAATTTTTCTCATAAAAAAGGCACGTCCCAAAATAATAATAAGCAAAGATCTAAATCCTTGAGAAAATTTTTTTCTCGGGCATTTTTTCTGCCGTAAAAATAGCAAAAGGGAGATAGTAAAGTGGAAGGGTAAAAAAAGAAAAACTCAAATCCGAAAGCGTATCGCTGTGTTTGCAAATTTCCTTCGAAGCATCTGCAATTTAATTTAAAGTCTCGATACTACCCCCTGCTATCATTCGTATTGATTCTCCCATCATCCAATAGACGTCTATGGTATACAAGCAGACTCCCTATCGCGTCGTCCGCTTCAAATTCCACTATGTGTGTTGTCACTTGTCAATGGGTCCACCCTTTTCATGTCCCTTGCAAACGACTCCGGACTTGGAATGTTCCCGACATGATTAGCTGCCTCAGCCCTCCCCTTCAATATCATCATATAGCCCATCTTTTACCCCCATCGAGTGCTCGCAGAAGCAACGTCACTTTATCTTTTCCATCTTCTCCAGATTCCATGATTTCTTATCCTTCGATATTTTTTGCATTTTTTTTTATTTCCCGATGCTTGGTTTTTAGGTTGTTTTTTTTCCCTCTCCATACTTTGTGTCGTAGCTTATCCTGGAAGGGATAGAATACATATTTAAGCTGTGTAGTAAGTGGTCTTGGTTTAATATTTTTTTTTAAATTTTGAATGGAAGTAGTATTAAATGCACAGTTTGGTGACAATAGATTTTAGATAAAGTTGCATTAATTTCACAAATATTAAGACAAAACTACTTAAAGGTTGAATAAGAAAGTTTTCCCCCATTATTTTTAGTATATTACGTAATACTGGAACTTATACATGTTTAAATATATAAATAATTTTTTATAAAATGTTTGATAATTTGCAACTTAATATAAGCAATTTATTAATAAATGTATTCTTAATGGTATTCTATTTGTGTGACAAAAATATTTTGGATCATACAGATTTAAATAGATAAATAAATTTTCGAAGCGAAAACTAGATTAATGCCGCAGTATTTATAAACGTCACAGTCTGAGGACCACTTTTTTAAATGATACCTTCCTTTTTTCTGTTTATAATACTGAGCAGAATATTATGCAGCACGATAGATAAAAACTCTGTATAAATCTATTATTATTAAAGAGGTTACATACTTAAAGAATCATTCGAAAATTCTTTCAACACTCTTGAATCAAAGAACAATAAAACAGTTACTGCCAGATTAAGTGATCTTAATACAAAGCCAAAGCTTGAAAAATGAAGGCTGATTATTAGCACAATATGAACAAATATAAAAATTATAACAACAAATTAATTTTAAGCTAATATTGGGAAGTAAATCTAAAATTATAGGAATAATATTAAGAATATTTTTATAATTTTTTATACTAGTAACAGTATCTTAGTAATGTTTAGGGCAAATGTTTTCAAGAGCTCTATATATAGCACCACCTTCTGTGATTTCAGAAGAGATATATTTAAATGTAAGGGAAGCTCATATAGAATTAAGAATATTTATATTATATTTAGCAATAAAAGCCTACTCCCCTTATCTAAAACAGACAATTTAATTTATTCAATATAGGATATACAGATAAAATAAATAAATTAGGTATTTTTGCTCGAAGCCTTATTTATTGGGTTAATTACTATTTTTTTCTGAATTATGCGATATTAAGAATCTGCAATTTTTCTTAATTTGTAATCATGTCTCCGCATAATTTATACTGCTGTCCCAAAGAACTATAATAAAATATTGAAGTCAAATTCATCTCATTTGTCGTAAATATATTAACTTGTTAAATTATAATATTTGGAAATTTAGGAAATTTGTTAATGGTATTAGCAGTATACTTAAACTATGTTATTGTTTATCTGAATCAGATTAAGGTAGTAAAAATTTATTTAGGATTGAAATGCCTTTTCTTTTGAAAAAAAGAAATTGTCCTCAATATATCGATAAAAAAATAGCTTGAAGTATCACTATGTAACTCTTTTCAAAAAAGTGTAAATGTAAACCGACTAGACAAATATTGGCAAGTCCTCCTAGGGCAAGACTTTAATTTATTGATAAAAAACTATCATTACAATACAAATAATTTTCTTGTTGTAGTAATAACATGTACGTCTGTCAGGTGTGTCATTTTAAATTATGGATATAATTAGATTTTTTTTATTTAAGTTCATGAGCCCAGGAAATGGAGTATTTTTCTTAATAAATTTCCCTTGTCCATTTTTTACAAAATTTACACATCATCAAAATCCTGGTTAGCAGAACCCCGGTATACAAGTTTGTGGAGAGTTTAGTGTTCTACAAAATTATACTTAAAATTAATGGTATGAAAAAAAAAACGTTTTGGTTTAGTTGAAAGTAAAGTTTAATGGATAAATAGTTTTAAAAAAAGAAGTCACGGTAGATCGAAATAACAGCTATGTTACTTTACTGTTAAAAAAATCTCATTTGAATTTTAAAAGGATTCTAATCTAAAATATATTTTTAAGAACATTTGAATTAATGTGCATCTTAATAGTACAACAATATGGTCTAATGATTTAATGCTTTTAAATTAAAATTGCCAATGATCTTTTCTGATGAGCTGATGATCATAGCTTAGAATGCAACGTTACTATTCACTCATTACTCTCTGTGACCCTTAATTCTGGTAGAAGGTGTAGTAAAAGTTATAGACTGTCCGAGCATAATTGCAAATCAGTTGCCCCCTGATATGGCGTCTGTTTTCCCAAACTGGAAATGTAATTTTCCAGCAGGACAGCATCTGATGTCAAAAGGTTAGAATTTGGTTAGGAGGGTTCAAGGAGCATAAAGATTAATTCTAATTGGTTACCCCTAACTACCTAACTTGGCGGATCTTAACATTATAACGTCCATCGTTGTCGATTTTACACAACAGCCGGTTTAGTTTGTTCTCCTTTCCGCATTTTTGCAGGGATTTTGAAAATTGTTCGTGATTTTTAATCATTTTCTATGATAATTACACAGAAAAAGTTTTGTGGTTCTAGGTTAATTCGGAGAGATTTAAAACTAAATATACCTAGAACGTCCACTGGTGTTGTTTCTACACCAGGACAATTTACCATTATAAATAGCTGTCTTTCAGCAAAAGATAGTTCACTAAGTAGATACCATTAGTAAAACATACTTTTGGAAGTAATATCACACATTTACTGTATCTTTAATGAAGTGTTATATGGTTTACATTGGAAATGAGTCAGTTACACTAAGATCGTTGTGCATAGGTGTTTCGTTACTTACCATTTGTTTATCTGCTGTTACGTTCAAATTTTGTAAGTGCAAGAAATTAGAAAAATCAAGTTAATACTGAATTTAAAGGAATTCCAAATTCACTAAAACACAAAAAGCTCGAAATTAAGAGTGTAGTGGAAATGCAACTAAAAGAATTGTGTCTTTTACATGAAAATGGTGTGCGGGAAATATACAGGAAAAACTAAGTATTACTGTATTCATTGTAAATGAGGTATGTAGAAAACATTATGCAGAAAAATGCTAAATAACGATGAAAAAGTTCACATTCTCAAAAAAATTATGATTTTTCTTATTATACTAATATGTATGAATATTATTGTTTTATTCAATCTTAAATGATTAAGTAATTTGTTTTGTTACAGTTTTCTTTCATGATATAAATGGTCATAATATATGATAATTACATGAAATAGTATTAAAAAGAAGACTTTAATATTATTTTAGTTTTAAACCCTACTGACAGTAGATCAGCAATTATTTAGTAATTACAATTACTTTGTTGTTGTTGTCGTCATGTCCTTCCCGCAGGGAAGGAATGAAAGTTTCCATTGCCTGTGAGACAGGTTGGACTTCTTAACGATAGATGGCGACACCACATATCTCCACCTCCACAATTTTGGCATGGAACTGAAGGGGAAATATTCTTCAGCTCCCTGCACTCGTGGTTTCTGCTGCGACCGCCCTCAAGACTTTCGGGCCCACTGATTTTACGAGCAAGTACTCCGTCTATACTAGGTGGTATTTAGTGGCATCGGACCCAGGCACTCCGGTCTGGAGTCAGATGCTCTAACCATTAGGCTACCTATGACCCTACAATTCCTTTTACATTTTATATCACGGCTTTGAAACGACACGGGTGGGCGTTTAAAAGAAATCGAAATCCTGGACATTCTAGTGTTAATCTGATAGGGCACATTTGTATTTTCAGAGAAATGCAGCTTAGAGATCAAACATGTTCATATCTTCATCATACATTTATAATTATTGTTATACATTTTTTTTCTAGCAAAGAAAGGCTTCTTATTTTACTTTAGTATTTCAATTTAATTTTTTTTAAAATTAATTGCGTAGTTTGAAGTTGCAAGAGGGATTCTGAGGGTGGACTTCATAGTTTGGAACCTCAACAAAATGACGAGGATATCAGGTTTTAGTGTTTAAAAATGCATACTACAGCAGTGCTTCAAAAACTTTCAATATCTGTGACAAAGTTTTCAATCATAGTTTTCCCCTACCTCCATACAATAATAACAATGCATTGAATTCAATAATAATATGCTTTGACGCTAAAACTAAAATGCATCTTATTATATAAACCGTAGAAATTATCAAGATAAGCTTTAAATTTGGCATATAATGAACCCATGGGTTCACTAGAAATTATTAAACTTCTTAATTTTGTACTGTTAAATTAATTATGAAATACATTGTGCAGTACTGATACATTTATAAGTGTATTGTATCAATGTAAATGTGTATTTTATTTTTTTATTATGTCAGAATGTATTTTATTTTGCATCATTTAAGTAAACTAAAAATGTAAAAACAATTCGACATACTAACATCCCCCACGCAGGATTATCACGATCCCTAAGGTTCCACAGTTTGAGAAACGCGGTACTACAAGTTAAATCAATGGAAAAGGTAAAATTGCTTAAAAGGTTTTTTAAAATGCTAAATTGTATCAACAATAATAAAACAAAACGTTTTAAAAGTAATATACGGTTATATGTGTACCGAAGGGTTCCTTTCATCATACACTCAAGAGCCAAAACATTATGACCACCCCTACATTTTGCAACGAACTTTCCTGGATGACGTGGAAGGCACGTGATCAGGTGAAAGTGGTATTTAACTACTGCTGGAGAGTCGGAAGAATCATTCTTTCACTTACTTCTGTGTGTGATGGGAAAGGTTGCGGATCTAAGTGACTTTGATAGGGGCCGATTGTAATGGCTCGAAGGCTCGGAACAAGTATTTCCGAAACTACACAACTCGTGGGTTGTTAGTACTTATGCAAAGTAGATGAATGAAGGGGAAACCAGCAGTAGACTACATGGTGGTGGACGTCTACACGCTATCAAAGAAAAAGATCGTCGGAGACTGTCTCGCATGGTGATGCAAAACCGGAGCCAGACAGCGGCTCAGCTGACAGCCCAATATAATGCAGGGCCAGGTAGAATAGTATAGGAGCACACTGTTCAGAGGACGCTGTTGGATATGGGGCTACGCATCAAACGTCCCACTCGTGTATCTTTGCTTACCAAGCGTCATTGCCAACTGCGCCTGCGCTGGGTCCGAGAACATCGCGACTGGTCCATGGATTAGTGGGAAAGTGTTGCCTGGTCAAATGAGTCACTGTTTGTCATTCATCACGCTGATGGTTGGGTCAGGATACGCCGTCTTCCAGGCGAACAGTTGCTCAATGTAAATTAGGTCATACTCATGCCAGTGGTGGCGGTATTATGCTTTGGGGGACGTTCTCTTGTGTGTCTCTGGGACCCGTGTTTGTGGTAGAGCAGACCATGAATGCTACAGGGTATCTGAACATCATTTTGGACCAGTTGCACCCTTACATTGCCTCTGTTTTTCCAGCTGGAAGTAGAATGTTCCAACAGGACAACGGCCTGTGTCATAAGGCTAAAATTGTGTTGGAGTGGTTTACAGGAACATGATGCTGAATTCCAGTTAATGTCCTGATCGCCTAACTCACCGGATCTCAATCCAATAGAACACATTTGGGATGTCATGGGACGGCAGCTTATAGTTCAATGGCCACCAATTCGTAATATCTCGGATTTGCGTGACCGTTGCTTAAGCAACTGGTACAATCTGTCTCCAGCCATCTTCCAAGGATTTGTGGCATCCATGCCAAGGTGGGCTGAAGCTGTGTTGCGCGCCAAAGGTGGGCCAACTCATTATTGATAGGTGGTTATAATGTTTTTGCTCTTGAGTGTAGCTTACAATGTGTAAATGAAAAATTGTTTGAAATGGGATTAACATTATTATGTGTTATGAAATTTTGTAGAAAATTAAAATGTTAAAAATTTGGTTTAGATTAAACACTAAAAGTAAAAGGTAATGTGAAATTCTACCCATGTGTTTGACACTTAATCTTAATAAGATTATTTCGTTAGCACTCTTATCAGTATTTGTACTTATATTAAACAAACAAACAGAAGCAAAGATCTTAGCCTTTTAGCTCATTTTTGGTGAACAAAACGTTATTCTAGGCTTTAAATTACCGATGCGTATTATAATAAAAAATTTGTGGTATGTGACTCCTGTACGAAACAATTCAATTCAGATTCGAAAAGGTAAATATATTTTAATATTATACTATAAAACACAACACATTCGACACTTTAAACAATAATTGGCTTTTAAAAATATTTGGATACTTTAATATCCAATTAGGCGATAATAAACAATGTATTTATTAGGACAATATATAGTCTTAGGACTATAACTACTGAATAACAATGCAATAGTCTTCTATATTTTATAGAATTTGCTATTTCTTATATATTGTAATTTTTTTTAAATTTTCTTACTAAATTCTTATAAAAATTTTACTTTAAAGGTTTTTTTTAAATTCCAAAACATTTTATTCATTTATTTACAAAACAAAAATTAACAAAAACTTTACCTCACAAAGGAATTGAATATTTTAGAAAACGCTACAAAAAATAGAAAGAAGTGCAATATTAGAATAATTTAGTTCTTAGTAAGATTATCTGTACTGTGTGTGTGTCACAGTAACTTTTAAATGTCTGAGCTTAAAAATTACTTGTTCCTTCATAGTTTCTGCATCAAAGTTCCTCCCTTCCTTATAATCACTTTTTTAATTTCAATTTTTTTTTTTTTTATTTCCTGTTGTTCTATAATAATAACCCCACTTTCTACAGTTATGTTCTACAGATTTTAAATCCGATGTTTGGGAAAATGTTTTCATTTTTTCCAGACAATCTTTTAGAGCGTCTGCTTAAAGCCGATATCTTAATCTAAAACACCAACTATGAAACCCATATTTTGTACATGTAATTGCAGATATGTTTGAATAATATATAAAATGTTTAAATATAGATGGTGATTCATTTAAAAATGCTAAATTACCTTTTCCTGTTGCTGACATTCACTTCTATAAAGGAATATATCCACTGCCTGGCCTTCCTGCTTCGGTTAAGTTCTCTGGAATAAATCCCTCCTTTTCATCCCCTATGTACAGTTATATTTCCATCAGAACAAAAAAAAATATTTTATTTTCTGCTATTTGTAAGAATCATTCGATAGTAATCTGTTTCAAGAGTAAAGGGAGATTCATCGTCGAACGCTATGTGATACCAGTCAGATGGCAACACCATGCTGAATGACTGCGATACCACTCCAGGCGATTCCGCTGAAGTTGCGGGGTCAAAAGCAGATGTCTTGAAGGCCGCTGTGAGCGTAACTCTTCCTCAGCCAAGCACTGTAAAATGGTGGAAGGTACCACGGGGATAGTGAAGAGGCTTGTCGTGCCCCTGTCCTATCTTGGACTGGGTTCACATTGCGCGGCGCGCCTGGTGTGAAAAGAAACATATCATCACCAACAAAAGCCATAACAATAATTATTTATTGTAGACAGACAAATACAATTAACAAGCACAAGTTCAAACTATAAGTCGAAACTATGGAGTGATTATCTAATCCCTATATTAATCCTGATACTCAAGTCTAACATTCAATTCTAACCTTCAAATCTAATATTCCCTACTAAGTAATCTCAGCTATCAGAATTGACAAAGGAGACGAACCCTTACTAACGTCAGGTCGGTACTAAATCTAATCTCTTTGATTCCTCCAATGATTAATAATATCAAATTCTATCCAATACGCGCTAAGCTCGCTGAAGAGATCCGTAGACGATACTTACATTTAAAATTTGGCAATTCCTTCTTCTTCTCTTTCTTACTAAATCTAGACATTATATAGTCGAACTCATTAGCATATCACTATCTCGTGTTTTTCCCGAGGAGGCTGTGAAATAGAATAATTGCTGGCCCCAAAGTTACCCAAGAGGATTAATAGAAGATTGGCGCGGATAGACCCGTCACAGGCTGTAAAGCATTGAATTGTCAACAATGATACCGTTGGAGCAGTTCGGGCCTTTCAAACAATCATCTGATCTCCCCTCGTATCTGTACATCGTGGACTTCTAAAGCGTTCATTTCGTTGATAAGTTCCTCACAGCAGCTATTGCCACCTGCACTTTCTAACACAGATGTGTCTATACATTGTAGGTGACTACCTATTGTTCGATATGACTCCCCCCCCCCCAGTTTCACGCATTCTGAGAGTGTGGACAAAGTTGCCTATAAGGTCTACGAAAACGTCGTGATGTAGTTATTCTTTCTCCTCTTGCGAATCAAAACGGTGAAAATGAAAAAAGATGAATTATCCTCCTCTATTACCGGTTTTATACTTTGCGAGTTTCTCAACAGAAATGCGCCCTATGGCAGGAATTCATGACGGTTGACCTTGGAAATGTGATCGTTTGCATGTTCGATCAAGATGCCTATGCCTACGAAATTTCATCACAATCGGACAACTCATTCTTGGTGCTTTGATTATTTTTCAAGAGAGTGTATTTGTGATACAACAAATTCAGACATCGATATTATAAATGATATTTTACAAGTAAGTATAACGTAAATATGAAGTGATTGAAAGCTAAGGTTATTAAATAAATTCTTCAAAAATGTGTTATTTGAAGTTTCCTTCCTCTTATTATGCACCTTTTTTTAAGCCATTTCCTTGCATTTCCATTAATATAAAAACGAAGCAATATTAAAAAAATATATATCAGATTTTAGTACTTCAATTTAAACTATATGTAAAAGAAACTGATGGATTATATTCTTTTTTTCTTTTTGAATTTAAATTAAAACTGTAGGGTTGCTTTTTCAGAAATTTGTAGAAAAACAAACTTCTGAAGAATCTGATCTATTTTGCGAGTCACTGTATAACTTTTGCAATAAAAATCAAATAAGACAATGATATTTAGTTTCCTTTCTGTGATTTTGTGCTTCACAAACAGAATGATAGAATACAAGAAAGGTGAAAGGCGTACATCAAGCATGTCATCAGGAGACTGATGTCATAAGTCGATTGATATAAAGGAGCGTAAGATGTGATATCAAATTATGATAGCTGTGAGTTAGCTAATTTACCTATATTTGAAACAATGTCTTTACATAAAAGGGAAAATGTCATTTCATCAACATTACTTTTGACCTTTGGAAGGTAATTTATATGCTGTTATTTTAGTAAACATTGGTCTTATGAAACTACAATGCCACCTTTAATAACAATTTAAATGTCTCTTGATTTTGCAAAATATTCTTGAAATACTTTTAAAACATTAAATTTTCTGGATAGGAATTCCTAGTTTTATAGGATGACATATAACCTGAAGCTTAAAATTGCTTTAAGAGAAGACAATACAAATCAATTGACAAAATTAGCTAGAAATTTAAATAAAATTATTTTAGCCAAAATTATTTTTCGTTTAATTTTCTACCATCACACAAAGTTTAAAAACTGTAAGTTTAAAAAACCCCATCCTGATTTTTATGTTCATTTAAATCGCATCCCAATAGCAAATAAAAATTTTAAGCTAATTTATCTCAGAAAGAAAGAAAAATTACTGGTTTATCTTCATTTAAAATTATTATTTTTTTCTATTGTGCCAAATGCTTTCATATTTTTACTACATGTTACTATTAGTGCATGTAACAAAAGTCGGAATGCATTGTTGAATCAAAGAAATACATACTTTTTAAAAAATGTTGAGTTTAAAATTTACACATTTTTTAAGGAACTTTCAATCAGCAAACATTAAGAAAAGTATTTTACGAATATCAATTTTTTCCCCAGAAAATCAGTAAAAAACTGTTATATACATAGACGTATTAGTTATTCAAACTTCGTGTGAGTTCGTCAATTATATTGTTGGATGACTATTGTTTGGAGAAGTACCCAACATTTTAGGAATCCTTCATATTTTTTTAATATATCTTAAAAAATCAAATGGTTTGTGCTTTTTGTGATATTTTGAGCAGAAAAACTATTTAAAGTAATATATAACTTTACTCAGTGGCGCAACAGCTCATGAGGCACAAGGTTTACGGTGTTTAACTAAATATACGGCCCTGAAGTGCCGGTCAAGTGGTCAGTCTGACGTAAAATCCTCAGTGTTAAGTTCCCGAGCTAGCTTGGTACTCATTTATCGACCCACTGAAGGGATGAAAGGCTGAATCGACCTTGTCCAGCCCGGGGTTTGAACCTCGGACCTGTGGATGTACAATGCACTACCACTCTGGGTTTCTAAAATAATATATATATAAGTTTAAAGTTTGTAAAATATTTTTTTAAATCGTACCATGTTCCCTTACTGAAGTTTAAAATTTAAGAAAATAGTATTATTTTAAACAGTATTTTGAAAGCATTAATATTTTAGACTATTGTTTAAATTCTGATAAAAGAAGAAAAAATTCGCTAAGCGTCCTGTAAGTCAATTAAATAATAAGGATGATAAAAATAATATTACTAGTTAAAAATACACACACATATTTTTGTTCATTTGAACTATATAGTCATTGTGAAAGTATTCAAAACTCTAACTAACAATATTAATTATGGCTGTTGTGTGTAAGTAATGTTAAAAACAAATTATATATTTATTCTTTCCTTTTTGTTAATAATCAAATAGTTTGTCTTTTACTTTTAGCAACGCATAGTTATAAAACGTATCATTTTCCAATATATATCCTAATATTCTTATCAGCCATTGTATGTTAATTTATGATGAAATGTTAGAAGAAAAAGGAAAAGAAAAATCCTGATTTTTAATTAGAAAGCATATTTAATTCCCTACAAAATTCCCTTCCATTTAACTGCAAGAATATCGATTGTCAATAACTTGCATATCACTATATTCACTAATACTGAGATATTCCTTCCCATCACTATTTCTGTATCACCCCTCTGTCACCTATAACGATTCATAAAGTCCCCCATACACTTAGATAGCGCTATTTGTTCTTTTCTGTCAAAACTTCTCCCGCCGTCTAAATTGGCTTGTTCATTTTTTTCATGCTTTATTTTTTTTATATCTCCTCTTGTCACTTAAGAAATATTGCAATATATTACGGAGAAAAATCAAATGACGAACAACACGACGATTTTATGGCGCCACACATATCCATTATTTTTGTCATTAAGATTTCTCTAGATTTTTATTCTGTTCGCCTTTTCTTCCTGTTGAAAAATAATTTATTTAAGGCCTTCGGGGGGAAGTTATGACCTGTGTGATAAATTGATGCTTCGTAAATATAAATGAAATTTCTATCAGATTTACTTCCAAACTTTGCACGAGTATTATTCATTTAATATATATATCTAGAGGATTATCAGTTTAATATTCTTGGAAGAAATAATTTTTTTCTCACTCATATTCTAATTTGGATTTGCACAGCATTGGAATTTTTCTTGCATGCTTATTGAATTAATAAATAAATTTGCTTTGCCTTCCAAAATTTGAAATTTATTAAAATGTTCTTTATTTTATTTTGAACTTAAGTTTTGTAATGAAATTTATTTATGATGACATTAGGTGTATGACTATTTTGACAAGTAATATAAATTAATTTATTAAAACTATTTTTTCCTTCTTCAAACATTTATTACTATATGTTGAAAAATTAATATAAGGGAGAAAGAAAAGATTATTACAGTTCAATAAATTACTTAAAAGAAACCAGTGACAAACATATGCATAATACCATTCGTATTTATTTATTTTACTATTATAACTATTTTGTTCCAATTATTGTTATGATGAACTAATTTATAAAAATATATATTTACTTCCATGTTCACCTTTTATAAAATACAGATGAATTAAACTAAATTAACTTGCAATTTGTGTAGTGTGTAAACATGCTTAAATTTACACCCACATATTTAATCACATTAAATTATTACACTTGTATCTACAATTTACTGCCTTTATTTAATTTACTTAACTATGCTAAGAGTTCCTTTACTTCCATTAATTTTACTGAATGGAAATTTCCCATATAATGCAAAAAATAAAGATGTTTGTAGTATTTTTGAGCCAGATAACTATAATAATTATACTTAATATCATTAAGTACTAATTCATGTTGATTAGTTTAGAATAATAACCAAAGTTTATAGTCCATATGAACCATATGAAGTAATATTTACTTCACTTGAGAATTTTTTTAAAAATGTTTTTTGTAGAAATATTATAATACAAATAATTTTTCTTAATTTTTTTATGTTTTTAACTACAAATATTATTTTATTCTATGTGTAACAAAAACATTTTGCAATTAAATTTTTTTCCTAAAATGTGTTTTACTAATTTAAATAAATATGTTTCAATTCAATTGAAATGTGCTATCCTTTTGATTTATGCATGACAGTTTATTTTTATAATGGGAGAAATATAAGACTGTAATGTATCTACCGTAAAATCCAGTGTAGAACGCGCATTTATGCTTTCCAGCTGTTTTTTTCAAAATTTTGATTACATTTGCAATAAAATGAGCACCCGCCTTTTTACGAAGAACCCTGAAATGTACTTGTGCCATGATTTTATGTCATTTATTCTAGGCATTATTTATTCAAGCATTAGAAAAACCAGTATACTTATAGAACTATAACCCTTTAAATACATGTGGAATGTCATTTCTTATAAATAAGAAGCATTTTGATGTATATAAATATTTAATTTTCTTAAGGCTATCATTTTATACCCAGTGTATACATCACCCCCTTTAAATTTCGGTTTTATTTTGTGTGCTAAATGTACACCGGATTTTAACAGTGTATACAAATTGTAAATGTTTACTGTACTCTGAAATTTTAACATGACACCACCTTTATAATTTCATATTCAATAAATTATACATGATAAAATACTCTCGGTAGATTAATATTGTTTTAATTTGATTAACCAATTTTTAATTTTTATATAACTTTAGTTTTAAATGGAACAAATTTGATTCTAATTCTTTTGCAACTACATTTATGAAAATGTGTAAAATTAAACTCGTAAGATAAAAAAATCTCAAATGGTAAGAATTCGATTTTTTACTTAAACAAGTACAATACTGAATTTAGAGATTTTTAAAAATACTAAATTTAGAGATTTTTATAATTTTAAAAAAATTATTTAATTTATGCATGAATTGCTTACTTGACAGTGGCTCTAAAATGTGGTATATGTAGCTTTAGAGATTTATAAAAAAATCTCCAGGGTTAAGCATGGAGCCCGGATAACGTATGGAAATTTAATTCGGAATAAATCTCTTAAGAACACAAGAAAAAATTTTTAGACTACAGTTCGTGCAGTCATTGAAGAGTTATTTTGGGCACAATGAAAATTGTACTTGAAAAATGCCTTTTTTCTATAAGGTATATACAGAGGATTTTTTTTTTAATTTTAATTTTACACACTTTTGTAGCAATTCTAATAGGAATAAAAAAAGTTAAGTGACTTATAATGTATAAAACTTAATTTTATGAACAGTTGTGAAAATTGATTAATTTTTCCTAAATATCTAGGAATATATCGAATGAGCCAAAATTTCTTTTAAACTAAAAATTCATGAAAATAGGTAGAAATAATGATAAAGAAGTGCACTTTGAGAAAAAATGGCTTACAAGGATGTCGGATTTTTTTAGCATTTAGTTTTAGTTTTAATATTCTTTTATTAAATTATAATAAAATTTTAAAATTCCTTGCAAAGTAAAGTTATTATGTATAAATACAATTTTCAGTTTCTTAATGATAGAGATAAATTGTAAATTCTTGTGGGAATACAAACATTACGGAGAACATGAATCCTTTTTGCATACGCATATAAGTTTCTTTTCGACTTTTTATTGTGATTCGTGGAACCCCAGGGTTCACTGTAACACGATTTGAAGACCTCTGGTGTACTGTAATAGTGAAACTTTTCGAATGGTTCAAAGAAAACTGACTTTTTGGAGGATTGACGATGATGTGGAAGATAATTGTTGGAGGAGGAATTATTGCGGTGGAAACCAATCGTATGTGGGAGACGTCGAATCCTTATGAATACACGACGAAGTCTCTGCATCCCACCAAATTGAAAGTCTAGTGTAACTTCCACTGCATGTTTTGTTTTATGCTATTTTTCTTCGAAGAATCATTTTCTAAATTTAACTGAAAACATGCATAATAGCCCATGAGTGTTATCTCACTCTCCTGCGTGACAAAGTCATGCCCACATTAAATCAAAGAGGTATGTTATTTGTAATAAGCTTTATGCAGATTGGGTAGAACTTGTAATTTTATCAGATTCAAGTTGCCATTTCAGACCTTGGCAAGTAACCAAGACATTCAAAGTTCCCAAATCCAGAGTTGCAGGGAGTTGTTGAGCAGAATTCCAACAAAGGTTTCTTCCAGTGGGTGCCTTCCCATTGTGGCCTTTGGGGAAATGGAATGGCGGACTTTTTAGCAAAAAGAGACACGAATGTTCTCCAGAGATCTACTAGAGACCTGCCTCTTCACTCAGCAAAACATGAAATTGATAGAA
Organism: Trichonephila clavata; assembly: GCA_019973975.1. Lineage (NCBI taxonomy): Eukaryota > Metazoa > Arthropoda > Arachnida > Araneae > Nephilidae > Trichonephila > Trichonephila clavata. The sequence continues at coordinate 12,083 of BMAO01008490.1, read as the reverse complement.
TTTGTAAGAAATGGTTTCGAGATGCTGCCGCAAGTGCTGCCAAAAATGGAGGGTGCTATTAAAACCTAACTGTGTCTCGGACTCTTGTCATGCTACTCCTGAGGCTGAATTTAGATTATTGGCTGGACATGACTGCCTTTGCACTCATTTGTTTCATTTCAACATGAGTGACTCCCCTTTTTATGTTTTGTTTGCTTCCGGACTATTCATGGATGATGCTCCTCTTGACGTGTGCTCTGCACTTAAGAATATGGACTGTATTGCAAAGAAATATTGGGGAGTTCATTGCGATGAGCTGATGATCCATGGCCAGGCATTTGATAAATAATATTATACATAATGGCACACCTCCGTACTATGCCAATCCAATAAAATGATTACTTTTCAGTACCTTTAGGGAAGACAATGATTTGTCAAGGTTGCAAGATATTGCATTATGTTCACTCCACCTCACTCCAATCAACTCCTAGTTGGGGGTTTATTTGAAATCGCTTGTGTACTTTAACGCTCGTCAAAATTGGCTCATGCAAAGATTATATATGTTGTGAGATTTCTGCAATCCATTCTGATATATTGCATTCAACTGTAATGGGCATTGTGAGTAGACTTAGTTGTATTAAAAAATGTTCTGGAAATCCTGTTGAACAATTGTTATTACAAGAAAAAAGAAAGGAGCCTATTGTTGTTATGTACATTGTGTTTCGGATAGCAGTGCTCTCCGCTTTTTTTTTAGTTCATTCTTGCAAATCACCCTTCTTTATCATCGTTTTCTTCCATTTTTATGATTTTTTAAAAATTTAAATAAACATAGTGAGAAACATATATATTTTTTTAGTATACAAATCTAGATTAATTATAAATAAATCAAAAAATTATCTGAACAGTACTTTAAATTATTTTTCTATAAGTGTCAGACAAAATAAATGAAATAATGAAAACTTAATTGTATTAGCTCCTCAAGACTAAAGAATTTGACAATATGTGAAAATGTAGTTGTTGATTAATTAATAAAGAAGTTTCTGGAATAATGAATTTTGTGATAATAAGCATTAAAACTGAATTAATGAGAATTCATTTTGAAATGGAAAGCGAAATTACGATAAAATATTGTCTGAAGGATTACCAAAAGCATTGAAGAAATTGCGATTAAAATCAAATCATCTCACCTAGAAACAATTAAGCAAAACTTTTTTTAAATTGTTTTCTGCGTACTTCACGTATAATTTTAAAATTCCATTAAACTTGATTTCAGAAAAATTAAAAAGTCGTTTGTGAAAGTAATTAGTCATAAAATTAAAACTTTCGAGCTATTTAAGTCAAATTCAGAGAAGAATATATTTACTAAATATCTGCATAGCTGATGGCTTTATTAATAGTTGTATAGGCTCAAGAAGATGGAGATAAAATCGTATAATCTTATGGGAGATGGAAGACGATAGAAAAATTTCATATATCATGTAATTGATAAGCTATTGTTACAGAGAATGAAAGCATTTTATTAAGTAAACATGTTTAAAATTTATTTGCAAAATGTAAACATAAATTTGAGGAAAAAATTTATTTTTATAATTAAGTAGATGTGTTAATCTTTGAACATTTATTAAATAATTGTTTATTTTAAATTAGAAAATAATTTAAGTAACAAATTTTAACAACCTTAAATCTTATGCTAATTCAAACTAACCGCAATAACTTGAAATAAATGCACTCATAAAACAATATACACTGTTGGCCACCGTAAATGCAACATCCTGAAGGAAGCACGCAAATAACATGAAATTTACAACATGCATCAGCGGAGGTGAGATATGCAAATGATTAGAATTTCAGCGCAGACTCACATCACGCACGCCTGTGGCGCCACCTAAAAGCGCTATTTAAGGCTTGGAGATTTCGATGATTTCAAGTTCAGCAATTATGTTTTTCTTGTGTTTTTTTTTCAAAAAACGATCAATTATGTCTCGTAGAAAACAGCGATCAGCTTTTGATCAAGTATCCAAGTTCGACAAAGGAAGGATAGTGGTATACCGAGATTGTGGCCCACAGACGTCTCAGCTGCCAATGGTGCGGTGAAAGAAGGATGTGGGCAGCATAATAGAAGGAAGTTGTCTTTGCTGACGAGTCACGCATCTATTTTCAACACCACGATGGTCGGATTCGAGTCTGGAGACACCGTGGAGAGAGGATGCTGAACAAATGCGTTATGCACCGCCACACTGGTCCTGCACCGGGTATTGTGGTATGGGGTGGTATTGAATATCACTCTCGCACTCATCTATTACGCATTGCCGGTACTTTAAATAGCCAGCGCTACATCTCCGAGGTGTTGGAGTCAGTTGTCCTTCCTTATCTTCAGGGCTTGGACACAGCCATATTTCAACAGAATAATGCGCGACCACACGTGGCACGCATTGTCCAAAGTTTATTCGTCAATCACCAGATTGAATTGCTTCCCTGGCCAGTTCGCTCTCTTGATCCTTCGCCTAGAGAAAATATGTGGTCCATAGTTGTTTAACGATTGACCCAGATTACACCCCCAGCTGCCACACCAGATCAACTTTGGCAACGTGTGGAATTTGCTTGGTCTGCTGTACCCCAAGAACACATCCAAAGTCTCTTTGTATCAATGCCGAGGCATGTGGCAGTGGTGATCTCCAACAATGGCGGCTACTCTGGCTACTGATTCTGGCAGGAACCACACTTCACAGAAGTCTATAAATTTAATCATTTGATACTTGGTCAACATGTTATCTACAAAATAAATTTTGTTGTGCTATCTCTTGTCTTTCTTGGTGTTGCATTTACGTTGGCCAGCAGTGTACATTTATTTCAGCAGAAAGTAAAAATTAAATTTATTATGTGTTGTTAATATTTACAATAATATTTCGAAAATTTAAATGATTCAATAGGTTAAAAGTTCAGAGTGCTAGTTGTCACTAAAAAGATATATCCCCTTTCCAAGTGTGCAATTACAAAAATGTTTACATTATTAACTTAATATTTTAAGTGAGTGTATGTGGGTTCATTAATGTCAAGTCATAAAGCAGCATGAGTGCTTTGGGTTTTGGATATCGCAATTTTGAATCTCGGGCAAGTTACAAGACCATAACCCGAACTAGATAGATCCACATCCCTAACTTCCAGAAACGGCAACTTGACAACTTTGAGTCGCGACAAATTTAACGTGCATAAGCTCTTCTACAAGGCTAATCTTTAGTAGCACTAGGGCTTGAACTCAAGATACGCCATCTGCGAGCTCTTTAAAATGACCTCTAAGTTGCCACACCGCTTAATACTTTGAAAATTAAAAGTACAAATTTTGGAAAATGAAAACACTGTCCCGTTATATTTATAAGCATATGAGCTTTTTGTTTGACAAAATTATTAATGTTTTTATAGGTTTATTTCTTGCAAAAATGATTTTTATGCTATATGTTGGAAGCATTATGAAAAATGTTAACAATTTTGAATTGGCCGGGTAAATCTCCAGATGTAAATCTTGTTGAAAATTTAGCATGTTGATCCTACTGTGGGGTGCGAGTGTATCGAAAAGTCAAGAGAAAAATATTTTTAAAAAAAAAATATTAATTTACTGAAAGGAAGCAAAACAAAATACATTCTAACATAATAAAAATAAAATACACATTTACACTTATTTAATACACTTATATATGTGTCAGCAATGCTCAGTGTAATTCAAAATTAATTTAAATAAACTATGTTAAGAACAAGTTTCATAATTTATATTGACCCTATATTAGCATGCCATAAACTTATGAGAGGTGCGATCTACTCTCGACCCCGCCTAGAAGTGTGGGAGGAAGTGAAGGATGACTCGCCATAATACCTTTCAATTATTTATTCAAAATACAAATTATCAACAGACACAATTCTGATATTCACCCAGAAGAGATGTTCCTAATAAGAACAATAGGAGAATTAACCCCGAAAGACGCGAATTATGAGAAGACTTTTGTTATATATATATTGGTCCTTCTTTTAGGGGATAAATTCACTACTCTAAATATTTGAGTTATAATTTAGTTATGTTGACTAATCATCACTTCAATATCTTCAACTATTTAATGCCTGAAACGCGCTATCAAATATACTAATACCTGATCGGTAGCTATCTCTCCTCATCGTCAGAATTTCTATATTTCAATCTCCCTATACCTCTGTCTATCCATCTGACTAGCTAGGAAACCTATACTATATATAACTGACTTAATCTGCATATCATGGTTTCTTCTTCTAAAAGGGTTGGTTTTGATGATTTCAATTGATAGCCCAAAGATTTCCCAAGAGGATTAGTCGAATGACGCGTATAGATCCATCATAAACTATATACCAAATTTAATATTTATCTTGTTAATTTTTATGGTTTTTATTGTAGTTTTAGCATCAAAGCTTATTACTATTGTATGGAGGAGGACGCGATGAAAATTGGGTTGAAAATTGGGTCGTAAGTGTAGAATCTTAATAAGTACCGCTGTAGATACAACATTTAATACAATAATTACGATCATTGTAAAGTTAATTCTTCGTGAATTGTATTCTATATAAAATATTTTTCTATTAAAATCGTTTCTTAATTAGAATTATTCTCTGTTTCTCTCCCTTTTTGTACACGTATACATATATATGTATTGAGAGAAAATGAGAGAGATGATACCTGACGATATTAAACAAATTATTGAATTAAAAATATTATAAAGTGTAAGTATATTTTTATGTGAAGTAACTGTTATAAACGCTATAAATCAGATAACTTCGATACTGGTAAATTTAATTCTTCAACTACTTTTAAATTTACCAAGCAAATAGAAAAAAATAGCAGGGAAGTTTCATACAGAGACAAACAATTCTTTCGGGATTCATCACTAGGTATAAAAAAGATTTATTTGTAAAGAAGTAGGGACATTTATGCTACATAAATTGGTAAAAGAAATCAAAGTAAAGAATTTATGGGGCGTCTTCCATTTTCCGTGACAAGTTGAAACGCAAAACAACCTTCTTTTCCGGAGTTAAAAGATTTATAGAAATCCAATGGAACCAACCAGAAAATCATTCAGTATCAGGTAAATAAGATAAAAATGTCTTATCCCAGATAAAGTGTAGGATTAGAATTATTCTTGCCAACTTTACCAATAAAATATCTGGAGATATAGATGTTTTAAAATAAAAATCTGTTTCTTTTATAAGAAATACAATTTTTCTATGGTTTTCTTTTAAATTGTTAGATTGTTATTTCTTACTTACAGAAATCAGAAAATTCTTACACACATTCCAATTATAAATATTTATTTCTTTGGCAAATAATATTATTTTTTCTTCAACCCGAATGCAGTTCAATTAAAAGCATGACTCGTTTGGTTTTAAATCAGTTCACACGTAAGGTGTTCCTGACAATTTGCTTGCTCCTATTAAATAATGGATTAGGCTTTAAAAGGTTTTACCTTATCATAATAAGATTATTGGAAACAGATATATAAATTTATACTACGTTCACACACACATGTCAAAAACGGTATATGGTACATGTTTTTTCTAATTTTCACTTTACAACACATGCTTGTTACAAGGCTTAGTATTAAAATCTCAATAATAAATTTTAAATTGAATCACAATGGGGCTTTGACTTGAACATGTTTAGCCATAAATTTCGTGACCCATATAGGTTATAAAGTTATCCATATGTGTGTATTAACCCATCGCTCAACAATTTACTTCAATCCATATGAGATGATGCATATTTTTACATAGTTTTAATGCTTCTCTCTCTTTCAGTAAATTCTTAAAATATCTCATTTATTTGAAATTTATCAACTATAAATCATTCATAGTTATCCTTGAAAGTAATTTAGTTCTTAAATGCAATAATATGGGTTAATTACTTAAGAAATTTGTTTAAATGATAAAAATGAAAATGTTTTCATCCGGTTTTGTTTAATATCATTTCATAATATCATTGACACTTAAGAAATGTACTTTTTTATTAAAAAATTAAATCAATATGTTAATTGTACCTGAAAGTTGGGTCCGTTTCGTTTACAATAAGTTTCAGGTATGCATATATTCAATTGATTCATATTTTTGTTTCTTTCTTTTTATCCTTGAATCTATGTATACATGATAACCTACCGAATGAATTCAATAATGATTCATTCTAGATTCAAGTGCGATGCCATCATGTATCCATGACTACTGATAAAGTCCATTTAGACCACTCTGTATTTGTACCATTTACAACAAGGAAAAAAAGCTAAAGTAGCTCGTAGATGCTTATTGAAAGTGTTTGAAGAATGTATAGTTTCTGATATAACATGCAGAAGATGGTTTCAAACATTTCAAGTAGGTAATTTCAACCTTTCTGGTATAAGATTCTCTCTCCTACAGAAAACTCCGTTTTCGCTCATCATTGGCAACATCGAAAATTGCAGAAAAATTTGATTCGGCTGAAACAAAACATTTCTGATTATATTAAAAAAATAGGATTTACACAGGAATATTTGAGATGAGCTCTACTTAGTTTAAGTCAGAAAATTTGAGGGATTGTGTCATTATATATCCATATCTATGATTTCATTACAAAATCGTACTATTCTTGGATTTAAAAATAATGTGGATTACTTTTGAAAACGTCACAAAAAAAGCATACTGTGAACTCGGAAAAACTGCTTCTTCCACCTCTAAGGTTGAGAATGAGTAAGAGAAGGTTGTGTATATTCTAAGACAACCGTAGACCAATGCATTTTTAGCGGTTAAAACTGAAATTAAAAACAGCACTGTATGAAAAGAGGCTGACGATGTTTAATAGGATGGACATCATTCTGATAATCATGGTAAAGCCAGTTCACAAGCTATTTTCGAGACACGTTAGAATCTCACAGAATTAGGCTGGAAAATTATGTCACATTCCCTGTGTTTCCTATATTTAATAATATCCGATTATTATTTATTTCTGTCCTTATGAAATTTTTGTGGTTCAAAATTTTTAGTAATGAAGAAGATATTAGACAAGCACTGGTTCAGATTTTCTCACTTAAGCAAAAAGGCATTTTTTGAACATGGGATACACAAATTGCCATTACACTGGCAAGAAGTCATAAATAATGACAGAAACAATATTATTAATTATTGTTTATTCATGTCATGGACAATTAATCTTTTTTGTTTTGTTCTAAAATGGAAGGAACTTTCGATTAGACCAAATACCCCTTTTTTGTTATGGTACAAATGTAGAAATAGAGAGAAAGAAAGAAAGAACACAGTTGTATTTTTTTCTTAATTTTTCCAGCAAAAAAATAATTATATTTTGTAAATTCCTTCTCGAAAGAAATCAGAGTCATTAAAATGGTGTGTCTTTATTTTCATTTGAAGTATACAATTAATTTTTTTTTACATAATTTATGACATTTTTCCCACTTTAATAAGTTAAATTTTTATATAAATAAATAAAATTCAGTGTAAGAAATCAATATTAAATTTATATATCGTAACTTTTCCTCAGTAAAATTGATTCACTATGCAACCTTAATTTGATCAGCAATGCTACACACGCGCCATTTAAGTTATGCTTAAATTCTCCTCCAAAATCAAAGCTATTCGAAATCGAGCCTCAACTATAAAATGTCGGGACACCAATTAGCATGCTAAATAGTCTTTCTAAGAGCAATTTATCACGTTAGTCGACGCTGTTCGGGGTTTATTACAAAGTCGTGTCCTAAGATATTGAATGAGCCGCAGTCGGAATATTAGATGTGTCAACCAGTGCAGAAACTACTGTTTGTTGATTAATGGATTTTCAAGTCTTTCTCGTCATTTGGGACTAAATGATATTCAAAGGCTTCAGTTCTGTTAATTTAATATTACTTGGCATGTTAAGCAGGGGAGTGCCGAGTCATTTGTTACGGTAACAATCAATTGTAATTGATAATATTTCAAATATGGCTTTCGGAAACGGTTTAGAATATAACGGATCTTTCGATCTATTAGTTTAAGCTGATGTGACTGCTATTACGCGTTCTATATTAATCTAAAAGTATGCAATGTATGATTCCCGAATACCTGAGCCGATTGATATTTCGTGTGACTATTACCATAGAGTTGAAGCTAAATTTAAAATGATTTGCAATTGATTTGTTTTAAATAGATCAACAATGTCTGAATTTTATCAATTTTTTAAAACCTTATTAACTATTACAGGGATACTCTTAAAAACTCCCATGCAATTTTAGACATTCGCATTGTTGAGACAGCTTTTATCCTACTTAGTTTTTACCTTTAAATGAAAAACAAACGATTAAAATTTGTTGAATATTTGTATACGCACATGTATTAAAACTAAGTATAATTTAGTTTTTTTTATAAAAAAGGAACATGTAATAAGAAGTTAGAAGAGACCATTTAATACATCTTTTATACATGAATTAGGTATACAATACACATTACATTAATCAATAAAGCTATAAGAATTAAAACTATCTTAGAATCGATCAGTATCGTAACTTTTAATTAATTTTCTTTTCTACCAAAAATAAATTTAACCAAAATAAATACAGTATAATAAATACATTGCAAAATAGATATTTGTGATAACTGACATTGCTGAAGAAATCATACATTGCATACCTATACCCATCTATGTATGTATAGAGATAGATAGCCAGACAGATAGATAAAACGTTTCAAAAATATGAAAAAGTTGTTTTACTCCCATTGTGTCGATAACTGAATTTTACTCTCTTACAAGCATAAACACAAAGTCTCTTGGACTGTGGTTTTATCTTGGAACTCTACAATTAAGAGATCGCAGGTGATATTTGATAGTCCTGCTCAAAAACACAAACACACACCCAATGGAAGTATATCCATGTACAGACTAAGCCACTCGCGACACATTTGACAAAAAGCTCACCAGATGTTAGTTCAGAACAGACGTTATAAATAATTACATACACATTTCCTATATATATATATATATATATAGTCGGCCGTTGAAATAGATTTCCTAATATGCTCTCTATATCTGATGACATTGGCGAGGAAATTTGAGGACCTTTGAAATAGTAAATACATTTTATTAAACATTAACGAATTGCGTTCCGCATAACAATAATCAGACAAGAAGACGCAAAACACTAACACACACAACACAAACCAAGCTGCAGCCGATTACATGACGAAAAGACAAAGACAAAAGAGAGCGGAGGACGGTCTCCAGAAATCTTAGTATTTATAGGCAGCTCAAATCGCATCATCTGAGTGGGTGGATATATGTAGTTCAAAATACTTTCGTTAGGCAGCTGTTTAGCTTTTTTTTCCCTTCAAAGTGGGTCCTGAAGGAATGCACCACAGGTAATTAAAAGATATTTAAAAGGATTATATTACTGGGATTATTACATTCCCCTCTTCGCAAGACACGTGTGTGCGTTGGGGCCCTTAGTACACACCCATATCCTACAGAGATATTAATTTTAAAATTGAAATTTAGATTAATATTTATTTTAAAATTTCCCTTCGCCTTAAAACATGAAAATGATTTTGAAAAGGAGAATATGTGGTTATAAAAGTATGAAACAAATATGCATTAGTAAATTATAAATATAAAATTTCACAATACGAAAATATCAAAATAAGATTATTAAACACTTGAAATAAAATGAAAACAGAAAACAAATTTTAAAAATAATTGTAAATGACACACATCTTGTAAAAGTATTAGTTGGCACATATGAAGTTAGTTCTTTCTTATTGTAGTTTGGGAAGTAGTTGCCTTGCCCAAATTAGCTAGGCTTGGCAAGGTTAAGACGTGTCCGGACACTTGAAGCTGTAAATATGCTAGGTCAGTGGCCTCAGTAGAAGGATGTTGTATCTCGTTTGGGATATGTGAAACATCAACACGCTTCCCTGTGCACTGGGAAGCAGAGTTTAAAGGTGAGTCATATATTGAAATGGAGGTTGTCACAAAATTGGGTTTTAAAAGATGTGCTTATGTCCAATGATATGTAAAAGGAATTGTCTGGCGCAAATACTGCATGGAGATGATATGGTTTTAAAACAGTTATGTACCACCTTATTACAACTGACTATGAATTTAAAAAACACACTTTTAAAATACAAAAAAATTAAAATTAAAATATAAACATTCTTTATAAATAGATCCAAAATTGTATACAAAAGTACTGAGGGTGAAAATAGACTGTAAAGAAACAAATTAGGAGATTGACCCACGCCTTGCACAAATCATTAAAACAAGTTTTACTTCTTATCGTGTATAAATGCACAATAACTCCAAAAACAAATTTCCCAAGACTGGAAATTACAAGTCAACCATAAAGATTTTTTTTTACTATTTATAACTAATTTTTATTAATATTATACTTTTATTCTGACAAAAGGTACAGATTTGGAGGCAATACTATTTTTGCAGTCAAAGGTGTACTTCCTTTGAGGTACTCACTATGCACAATCCTTACAAAACACTTCTTATTTATTACTTCTTCTATATGTAAACATTTGCTTATTTATTTATTAATATTTTGCTTACTTATTTAATATCTTTAAAAACATATTTATTGGTTTAATTTCAAAGATTTATACTTAACTGCTGCCTATGACAATAAAACGCTTGTAAATCTAGAATTAGTACCAAACAAATCTTCTCTATCACTCTCTTTTATGTTAGAAGAGCCTACATCAATTAATAAGCACACTTCCCTTTCTGATACAATTTATGGAAAATCTTGGAGCCAATTATTTAATCGTTACGATCGAAAAAAATCAAATTGTTACACCATTAATTAAAACATTCATTGATCAATTTTCCATCACTTACACGTTATTTTGATAAGGCAGTCAGCAGACACATCAGATGAGGAGATTTGAGGTTTAAAATCACTCGGGTTAGAGCAGCTTCATCTAGAGACATTTGGGTAATTAATTTGGTTTTGCAAGATTCTGTGGCGCGTCAGCTGTGGTTGTACAAAACATCAAATGATGAATTACTACCATTAGATGATTTTTTTTCCTTGATTTTTTTAAATTCTAGATGTGTCTTTAAAAAATACTTATAGACAACTAAAGTGATGATAAAATTAATGCCAGAACTCAGTTTTTGTACTTCTAAGAATGTGTTACAAATGCAAGATAGGGATTTAAAATGCTTAATTAGTAAAAAAAAAAATCCTCGAAGTGTTATAAAATTAAAAGCTTAGACATTTGATTAAGTAAAGATTAATTCAAAAACAATTATTTTTTATTATAAATAGCTTTGAGCACACCATAACGTATTAAAGTGTCCCTTCACAAAATGCCTGTTCTCTCTGGAATAAAATGTGTATTATTTTATTTCACGATGATGTCCAAGGAAATAAAAATATATAATTTAGACTTTTTTTAGTAAATGAATAATTTTGAAGTGAGAATTAATCAGTTAATACACTTAAGAACGTAGTTCTTGCAGAGATAATATATATATATATATATATATATATATATTCCGATTCTACCACTCTACCAACTGCATAAGTTACTATTTTGGATTTATCAGGTCAAAGTTATGAAAGTGTAGTGTTGCTGGACAATATATAGAAACGTCTTTCCATCAATTTCCATCTTTATAGAGGGGAAAATGCGCTTTAAATCTGTTGAGGCACAAAGTTTGCTCATTCGTGAGGAGTCCAGATGTGAAAAAGGAGGAGGCAAGCTCAGGTGTCACGTCTATCACTTGGTCTTGGCTCAAAATTACGAGAGGTTCGTCACCATTACACTAATATAAACTTTGAGAGCGACGTTTATAATCAATCGATCTTTCATACCTGAGTCGTTGATTTGTTAATTAGGAGTAAGAATATTACATACTTGCATTAACGTTAAGAAACTTTACTCTTCTGAAGCGGCTGTCACTCGTGGCTCAGTTAATACAAACAGAGTTTTAATTTAAGGCTTAGATGAAAATTGTATTTAGTTTGAGCAAATTGACATAAAATTTACCTTTGAAGTTGATTAATGAAAATGAGTTGAACTATTCAAGTTTAATCAACCTTGGGAACCATAATTTTGCGTTTCCAAAGAAGATT
>BMAO01008489.1:0-13249 GCA_019973975.1 Trichonephila clavata | reverse complement strand
TCGTTCCTAGTTTGACAATCGATGATGATTATAAACACTATCGAGATTTTTTCCCCATCTCGTTAGTTCTTGTTTTTGAATGATTATGGAAGGAAAGGATGGCACAATGAGAAACTTTTCAAGAAATTAATAATCAGTGAAGAATAAAGTCGAATTACACTTTGAAAAAGTTTTCTGTCTCTTGCAGATCTTTCATTTCACTTCAAAAATAATAATGCACAGTAGATTTTCTGAGGCTAAATCGCTGCTAAATACTAATATGTAGCTCTCTACACAAAGTAACTTACGGTCACATACTTAAAGAGCTTTAATATTTTCCTAATTATAAACCTAAATGGGCAGTAAATGGCAGTGCGAACGATTGCGTTTGTTAATTTTTTCCCTCAAAAATTAATCGACTATTGCTTTTTACTGAACCTTATATTATTTACATTCATATTTCTGTTCAGATTTTATAATTCTCACTTTAAGTTGATAACATAATTGTTACAATAATCGTTTGGTTTTTACTTGAAGTTTAAAGAAAAATGATTTTTGTTTGTTTGTTTGTCTAAATCGATTGCGTCTAATCTCAAATTGTTAGAATTTTCTCCACGCATTATCCAACATCATTTTATGAATTCTTCTTTACGAGTGGAAAAGGTTTAATACCCATACAGTAATTGAAATTTAAACCGAAATCCTACGAATCGAAACGAATAGTACTTTAAAATAATTAATTTAAACGCGTTATAAGAAAAGACAAGAGTAGTTTACGTTCGTTTGTGCTTTTTTACGAGAAAGGAAAGATTTAATAGATAGATTCTCTTATTTTCGACTTCTTCCCATTTTCTCATAACTTTTTCCATAAAATTAATATACATGTTTTTTTTAAATGGAATTTTTCTTTATGAGAATACTTCCCCGCCTTTTCTCTTTCCAATAAAGTAGAATATTTTTTAAATCTGTCCTATATAGGCGTACACTCTTTATATCGCATCGAATTATTACTGCTTTTCTTAGCCTATGAATTGATACTCTCCCTCGATTCTTTTTTTTCCATCCATTAATGTTATTTTTAAACACAAAGAAAAATTATAAATTGCATATTTTTAAAAAATACATTTAGATAAATACATTTCGATTACGATAAATGATACGACAAAAACACGTGACGGTTTTCCCCGTTGAGGGTTGTTTAAAAAACTATTTTTTCTACCAAATTTCAGTTTGTAGGAGTAATAGTTGAAAAACCGAAACTTTATCTCTAACAACTCTTAAGCCCAGCGACCTACCAAATGTTAAGCCTGTAGGTTAAATATCGTGCGTATCCAATTTTAAGTCGCCTAACAGTATCCATTCATACAGCATCATGAAATAAATACCCAGCGAAGTGGGAGGGAAACGGCTTGTTAAATATACACCTACGTCTCGCGCTCCAGGAAACGGAGATCAATTCAAATCCTCTTTGTGTACTTCCATGACACCGATTAATTTACACGCGCATTCCACTGCTTGATTCATTTGTACAGAGGGCTAGAGCACCTACACTCGTCGCGCACCGCAGTTTCGTCGCTTGTTCAGCGTAGCATTACGTTCTCGAGACACAGCGGGGTTTTTTTTTCGAGGCAGGCCTTCCGCCCTCGACCGCGAGTGAGAGAATATTAACGCCGCACTGATTAGCAACACGAGGGCTCTTTGCCGACGGTCCGCGTAATTTTGAACCATGGTCAAGTGACGCGGACGACACCTGAGCTGGCACCCCCTCTCCTAACTACCACTCCACACCAACGGGAGGACGTTTGAGCTCTCGACAGATTTAACGTGCATCGCGCCCCTACACGGCGGATCTTTAGTGGTACTAGGATCGAACTCATGACACGCTAGCCATGATCCGATGCCTAGACCACTCGGCCACCGCGGCCGATCCACCCTCGACCGCATCTACCGGTGTAGCGCTTCGTGTCATCGCGTGTCGAGACCAAACGAGTTGGCCGAACACTAGCTGCTATCCTGGAGGTAGTAGCGCACGCAGGAATTTTTCAAGGGATGGGGGGGGGGGCAGAATAGAAAATCCACTATTCTCGTATCATGCTCCACCTAACATATTCTTTTGATTTTGTCGATATTCGGGAACAAAAAGCAGTAAAAAATTAATTATTGAATAAATGGTTAGCATTAATGATGAAAATAATTATTAATAACTAATAATTAATTAAATTTTGCGTTAATGATACATAAGATTTTAATGAATCGAAAAAATTCAAAAGCTATGGGGCGGTCAAGACCAGGGACCCTCTTCTTTGTGTGCGCCACTACGCGGGGGTGTTCTATACGCTTCGAATAGATCCTGGCTATGCTTGCAGTTTCACGAGCGAATCCTCGTGCTCGTTCAGTGAATTTGGCGAAGCGGGCAGTTAGTGTCTTGTTCCGTTGCGAACATAAAAGGACGACCCTTAAACCTAAATAATCCCAAGTAATAATAGAGCAATTTACAAGAACTGAATAGGTACTTGTGTGCTTTTAATACGAAAATTGGATAATGTGGTTTCAAAATGCAGATTGATTAATTTTTTTTTTTGAATGGAGAAAAATTATACTTACCTGCCATTGAACCTTTTGAAACACTCGGCACCCTAGACATTTTCCCAATACCTTGAAAAATCCTACGCGTACATTGACTTTAGGTTGTAAATCTGAATTCTGTGCTATAAAGGTGAACTTCACAATGCGTTTATTTTTTTGAAAAGGAACGCAAAGTGTGAAATTTCTTTTCGAATCTTATTCGAAATACTTAGCTTCTCTTAGATAAGTGAGCTTTTGTTTACAGGCCGTTGACGTGGAGGTCTCCTCCACTCCTTACTATCGCCACGTGAGGACATTCGTATCTAACTTTTTCCAGACAAAAGTACGTCCATTAACATGTGTTCAATATGGAGATGCGCATAGATGGAACAGCAATGAAAATCTTTGTATATAAATACATATTTTCGTGGTATTTTTGTATGCATAAAGCAGGATAAAAACGTTCCGTAATGGTGGGGAAATGTACTTTGAGACACTCTGACAACTTCTTAAATATTCCGTTATAGAATCATTTGTGGAAAGACCCTTTCATTCTCATGTTCCTTTTTCTACCGATTTAAAATGTGAGCTTTGCTTACAAGTAATCATTACGACATGTTGTAGTTTTCAGAAAAAGCATGAGTAAAGTATCGAATGGATTGCTATTTTTCCTTATTTCGTAAAGGAGAGAGTCATCCAGCTACGTTCTGGTTCGCGGACGTTACCTCTATTCCGAACTTCCACGCTACGCTACGTGGTAATTGTATCATCTATTTCCTTGACATTAGAAAGACAATGAATGTATAAATGCTAAAAATGCAAATGCATATTTATTCTATGAGTAAATGGATAAACTTTTATAAAAATAGCTGTTTTTGTTTATTTATATATTTTTTGTATGTATCCATTTGGATAAAATTTTAACTAATGCTGGAAAACAAATATACAATTGGCCCTCTTATAGTTTGTTTTACAATATAATCAAGAATTTTTAAAAATCTTTTTCGAATTTCCTTTTGTTGTTTGGGCTTTATATATAAAAAAGTGCAACGCGTATAAAAATTAAAATTTCAAAATTGGCCTTTTGTAAAAGAACACAATGAAATTACCCGCAGAATTAATTCCTTGTCGTAATGCTTTTTTTTCTAAGGTCTTCCAATTATGTACCGGTGACGAGGATGTCACTTCCACACCACACCGCACAGTGGTCAGATTTCCCGATGTGGCACACGGAAATTATTTTATAACTTTAAAGTCTTCATAATTATATCTAATGATCAAAAACTATTGAAATTAACTCGGGAGTAGGCGCGCACTCGATACTAACGTTATTGGTCACGCGGGGTGACTGAGTCACCCTAATCCCTTTTTTATAATTATTTTTACTGTACGCAATAAAAATCGTGAATAACTTAATTAAGAGAAAGTATACTTACCTACTTTTAAGGACTTTCAAATTTTTCTTCGGAAATTTGAGAAAAAATATCAACCGAACAGAACTAAGAAATTTCAAATGTGCGTTACTTTAATAAAGGACACAAATCACAGACACTTTTCGCCAACATTATAGGAATGTTAATGGCAGGCAAAACAGTCATATGTTATTGTAGTTTTATTGTCCTTTGATGGTCGATAAACAGTATGTTGAACTTTTTCTTGCATATGTCTTTTTAACAGAACGAAGAGTGTCTTGTGCTACACTTATGGTTTCATATTTTTCCTGGTGTTTTTTTGGTAGAATTTCAGCCTTTTTCTCTTAACTCAAACATTTCCCTTCATCGATTTTCTTATATTTACTTTTGCTAGGATGATTCATATGCTTTATTTCAGCAGGTTCTTCCCTTGCTTGTTCATTTTCAACTTCCTTCAATACGATTTCTTTTTCTTTTATTTTGCTTATTTACATTTATAAACTATAATAAGTCGTACAAACAGCAATCAAATCTACTAAGTTGTTCACAGGGGAAAATATCTAGCATGTTCATAGAAAATATCTTGGGACTAAAGTGGTCGTGCGGAGAACTCAGTCAAAACAAGTACCTTAAAACTGTAAAAAAAAATTTATGCCACGCCCAAAAAAGAAGGAAATATGTTACAAATACATTTTAGTTCCCAAGAAGACTGTCCTATAGGAGGATACTGTTAAGTTCATTGGCAATAAATAAAGTTTTCCTAGAATTAACGATTTCGTGAGCCTGGGGTGACTCTTTGCCCCACGCGCTTGCTCTTGGGTTAAAGTAAATTGGACTCTATTTCTATTTTCTAACAAGAAATAAGACTCTTAGAAGCTCAATAAATTTATGTCAGAAGTAAAATTGATCAAGAATAAATGACCGCTAAGTGGACCTAGTTTTTGAACAAGGATCGAAGGATATTAACAGCAATAGTAATATGACACATGCGGGAGAATATTTACAAAAAATAGAATGGCAAGTTAAAGATTAAACAAATACAATCAAACAAAAGTACGCATCTACAAGCATTAACATTTTATACATATGTAATAAAGGATAATATATACAATAGGTATGATGGAGAGGGATATATTAAAGGAGTTAAGGGGGGGGCAACATATAGTATGCGTGAATGTGTGGGTAGGGTGGGTTTGGTAGTATTTGAGCAGTAGAACTATTTATTACATGATTCCGAGTCACTAGCATTATATTCGCAGGGCTCGTGTTGACGGGCCCTCTTACAGAGAGAAATAAGAAGGCAAAACAAGCATCACCAAAATACCAAAATAGCTAACTCTGAAAAAAATAATAACTTTGGGAGTTGCAGGAAGAAGCAGCTAAATTTGGTATTAAATTAAAGGTCCATATCTACTCTATGTTACATAAGTGTTACAGTGATCAATCCGGGTCAATCTCAAAAGTTCTAGTCCATTAAACACAAAAAACGACATGCGTTTTTGGGAATTACGTACTGTGCAAAATGTTATGTTTTTACTATTTTTTATCAAATTTGAACTTAATATGAGAGTCAAATAAAGAAATTATTTATAAATAACGTGTATTTTCAAAGAAAAATGGCAAAAGCTACAAAATCTTGTTCAGACGAAACGATAGAACTTCCGACTAGAAAATGTTCCTCGTAGCCCCAACAAACCCGATCTAAAGCGTCGGCTGTTGGAGATTTCCAATCACGTACTGAAGAAAACTGATTACAATATTGCTAGGGGTCCTATGAGGACCATAAATTGTGGGTTGTCATGCGCCAGATCGGGAAAACTGACCACTGTGCACCGTGGCCACGGTAGCCAAGTGGTCTAGGCATCGGATCATGGCTAGCGTGTCATGAGTTCGACCCCAGTACCACTGAAGACTCACCGTGTAGGGGTGCGATGCACGTTAAATCTGTCGAGAGCTCAAACGTCCACCCGTTAGTGTGGTGTGGTAATTAGGCGAGGGGGTGCCAGCTCAGGTGTCATCCGCGTCTCTTGACCATGGTTCAAAATTACGCGGACCGTCGCCAAAAGCCCTCGTGTAGATAAACAGTGCGACGTAAATATTCACTCACTCCACACCACGCCAAGTGTGAAGACAGGTTAATCTTTTTGCTGGCATTAGAGAACCGACCTACAGGTAAAGTAAACACACATGTATTGTATGCAAATAGCTACATTTTTCTAAACACATGTAATTGTTTTTAAATTTGGACTGTTTATAAAACGAGCCAAACTTTCTTATTACGGTAAAACTTATATTTTAAGGCACTCTAACACATTCAACTTTAAATATTCTGAAAAGCGAGTATATTTTCGAACATCTTTTTATGGTTTGTGCTTTAGATTTGAAAAATCTGCAGCGCGTTTATAAAATAATCATTACAAAATTGTTCTTTCCTCTTTTTTTTACTTCGATTGCCGCTCTTTTATTAAAATATTTTCAAGTTATTCCAATGCTCACTATTAGAGACATTGTCATTTTTCGCACTTGAACTAATACAGTTCAAACAGAACATTTCGATCTGATTTAAACGCTATATTTTGATTACCTTTTCCTCTTTTTCTAACACGTTCAGAGGAAAGAAACGAAAGAGATCATCGACCTCTTGTACACTCCAAAAGAAACATAAATGCCGCTGTGACGTTTGATTAAATAATATATGGTAGCGTGTTTGAAATATAATTTATTTTAATTATCACAGCTATTATTTACATTAATATACTAGTTTCACTATGGGATGATTTTAAAGTCCAAAATAATTTTGTGAGGGAGGGATCTTGATGGTGTCCGTTCCAGGCGAAGCTTCCGCGCTCTTCCTTCTCTGCGGTTCACCGACGTCTCCGCGTCCCCTTTCACCCCCCATCCGGTGGAGGCGAAATGTTTCCCTCGGGTCAAAGGTTGCAGGGGCTCATTAAGACACGTCCGTCGCAGTATATTAGCGACTGCAGGTGGTTTTGCACGTGTGGTCATCATTCTTCTAAACTGACCCGACCGTGGGAAGCAAGTCCCAGATGTCTCAAGGACTGTCATACGTTACAGCTTTTCCTCTCCTCTTTCAGACTTTTCGTAAAGAAAAGTTCAGGGTCGATGATGGTAACCGAGGTGACTGACCTTTGGAGTTGTCGGACACACAGGGAAAATATTCCTTTGAATAAGTGCTGTCATATTTCTGAGTTGTAATTAAATCTAATAAACTTACAATTAAATTCGAAATGCTTACCGCGAGTGAGTGTTCTTGCAAGGGAACTTACACAAATGCTAATCACGAAAGAATAATCATTACCAATATAAGAAGTATTCATATTATTAAAATTTTAAACACTCATACACAGTACTTATTAAAATCATAATAAAAAACATGTTGCTATAATATGCTTAAGGTACCATCTTACACATAAAACATTCTTCCCAATATCCTCATTAACGGGTAATACTAATGAATAATAAGACAGATCCATAATAAACCCAAGGTAGAACACATATTAAGCAATTCAATCTTATTACATTCCATGTGTGGATCCTTTTAACATACATATCCATTCAAAATTAATTTCAGTATTAGTAAGAACATTATTTACCGACAATTACTAATCATTAGCAAATACACATGATTGACACCATTTATTAACTATTTACATTTAACAATATTCCACAACTAATAATCACGACAACCAAACATGACTATCAATTCCTAATCATCGATCGCTGATCTGCTGAGACTATCTGCATTTTTATGACTTTTACCCGATCGATGTTCAATTCTAAAATTATATGGTTGCAATGCCAAAGCCCATCGCATTAATCTAGGGTTAGAACTAACGTTTTTATTTAACCATACTAAAGGGTTGTGGTCGGTCATAACTAAAAATGAATTTCCATCTAAATAATAATGTAACCTTTTAATTGCGAACACAATACTAGCACATTCCTTCTCGGTCGTACAATATCGTTTCTCAACATCTGAAAATTTTTTACTCAGATAAAGGATTGGGTGCTCCTCTCCTTGGTCATTTAATTGAGTTAACACCACCCCCATTCCATAATCAGAGGCGTCGGTTTGAACGATAAACTCCCGTTCAAAATTTGGCGAGTACAAGACGGGCTTATCAGTTAGCTTCTTTTTTAAATCTCGGAATGCATTTTCACAGTCGGTTGTCCAATTAACCTCCCCGCGTCTTGCCTTCCCCTTCAACGCGTCTGTCAACGGTGCGGCTATTACCGAGAACTGATTTATATATCTACTGTAGTACCCCGCTAAACCAAGGAACGCTCGTATATGTGTTTTTGTACGAGGGGTAGGGAACTCAAGAACAGACTGAACTTTGACCTCGGAAGGAGCGCGGAACCCCTGACCCACCACATGACCTAAGAATTTGACATTCTGTTGTGCAAACTTACATTTCGAGGGTTTTATTGTTAATTGGGATCTCCTGATTCTTTGCAGTACTATTTCCACATGTTTAAGATGTGACTCCCACGTATCCGAAAAGATAGCGATATCGTCTAGATAAGGAACAACGAAATGCTCTAGACCGTTTAGTAATCCTGCCATGAGTTTACTAAAAAAATATGGGGCATTCTTTAATCCGAAACTCATTCTTAGGGGTCTGTAAGTACCAAAACTAGTACAAAAAGCTGCGTATCGTTGTGCAGTTTTACTCAGAGGAATTTGCCAATATCCTTTAGATAAATCTAAAATGGTAATAAATTTAGCGGAGGAGACCTGTTCTACGCGTTCTTCGATGTTGGGTAGAGGAAAATACTCCGTTCTAATAATTCCGTTTAATTTCCGATAATCGACACAAGGTCGAGGATCCTTGCCAGGTACCTCAACTAAAATCATAGGGGACATATAATCCGATTCTCCTACCTCAATGATTCCTAATTTTAACATTCGATTAATTTCGTTTTTTAAAATTTCATTTTGTCGGTGCGACATTCGGTACGGCTTCGTTCTAATTGGCTTATCATTAATCAACTGGATCTCGTGTACAACCAGATTAGTTAAACCGGGATCATTTGAGAAACATTTAGAATGTTTATTTAGTAATTCGCGCAGCTGATTAACTTGTGTGTCTTGAAGACATTTGTTTAACTCGCTAGCCTGGATGACATCCTCGAAATCATAAATAATGGAATTGTTTTCTAAGTATGGGATTTCTAAATCCTGATCTGCGAGAGATTGGTGTGCTTCATCGGTAATTATTAAATTAACATGTTCCGGCCTTTTATAATACGGTTTTAGCATATTTATGTGATAGATTTGAGAGGTTTCTCGTCTGCCGGGAATTTCTATCAAATAGTTCGTTTCGGAAATTTTATTTAAAACCGTCCCAGGGCCTATCCACTGTACTGCTAATTTATTCGCTCGAGATGTAGCCAAAACAAGTACTAAATCTCCATCCTTAAATTCGCGTTTTACTGCATTTTTATCATACCAAGTTTTCCTCTTAATTTGCATCTCTTCCATTTTATCTATAGCTACCTCCTGACACCTTTTTAATCTATTAATTAACTTAAACACATATTCAGTGACGAGATCATTTTCTTCTTCCGGTTCCATCCAATGTTCCATTACTAATGTTTCTGGAGTCCGCAAATTTTTCCCATACACCAACTCTGACGGTGTATACCCTGTACTCTCGTGAGTCACAGTTCGCAACGCTAAAAGAATAGACGGAAGATGTTTGTCCCATTCGGAGCCTGCCTCTAAACATAAGACTCGCAAGAGTCGTTTCAATGTTCGATGAAATCGCTCAATAGGGTTACTCTGAGGATGATACACAGAACTATGCCGAACAAGTATTCCGAATCTTTCAAAAAACTCGGTAGTCAGAGCACTAGTAAAGGAAGTACCCTGGTCACATTGTATTTCCCGTGGAAAACCCATACGACTAAAGATATTTAACAGAGCATCTGTAACACTAACCGAACTGATATCAGCCACCGGGATAGCTTCAGGGAATTTTGATGACATGCACATGGCCGTGATAAGATATCGATTCCCATTAGATGTGATTGGGAGAGGCCCACATGCATCAATATTTAGCTTAGTAAAGACCTCCTGAATAACAGGGACCAATTTTAGTGGAGCTTTCTTTTTCTCATTTGGCTTCCCAGCCCTCTGACACTGATCGCAAGTTTTTACGTACGCTTCTATATCCTTATAACAATTCGGCCAATAAAAATATCGGTTTAACTTGTCTTTAGTTTTCGTAACCCCCAGATGTGCAGAGGTTCCTTCATGACACAACGATTTAATTTGCTCACGGAACCTTTCTGGCACTACTATTAATTTAGCCACATTACCTAACTTATCCTCGCGTTTTTTGACGAGTAACCCGTTTTCTAGAGAATAAGCCTTATTTATTGCCTGCACCTGACTGACTGCCTGTTCATACAATGATTTAATATCCTCGCTATTTTTTTGAGCTTCAATTAACTCATCTCGAGTAACTTTTAGCAGCTCTAACTCCGGAACATATTCCTGCATTTCAGGGATTAAAATTTGATCCTCTGCCTCCGGAGAAACAATTATAGCCTCATCTTCCCCTTTCCTATCGCTACAGCTATTTAACTCTATTTCTCTCCTAGCCGCTATGGTTTGAGACCTTGTCTGAACAGCATTGACTACCTCAACTGAAAGAAAATCATAGCCTAAATTTTCTTTTATTAATTCGGCCGTTTTGTTTCCGAGCAAATACCGACCATGTTGATTCAAATGATTACCACAAACTGCTGCTTTAGTTTGCACCATTCCGAAGTTTCCGGAAATTTCCACGACCGCCAAGGGTAAGCAAACCAATTCTGAGCTTAACGGTTGTTTAACCCAGACCTTTTCACCGGAGAAGGAAGAAGAATTAATGTATTTAGCACACACCAAATCTATTGTTGCCCCCGTATCCCTAAGTATATCTATTTCTTGACCATTCACAGAGCCCTTTGTTACATATGAACCAAGAAAATCCGAGTTCCCATTTCCTTCAATATTATTGAGAGACTCCGTTGCTTTATTCCTATTTAATTTCGGGCATGCCGCCTTTATATGTCCGGGCAGGTTGCAATGGAAACATTTTTGTATCACGCGTCTTTCGAAAACTCTTCCCCTATCGCCCTCAGGAAGAGAAACCACTGGTTTAGGGGGAATTTCCCCGAACCTAGTTTTCTTCTCCCTAAACCCGGAAGTTGTCAAATTTCTCTCGTTCCTGCTGAATTTATCCGCGGTTTTTGAATTTATTTTCCTGACATCCTCGTAGTTGTCAAAGAGTTCGGCTATTTGAGTAGATGATTTGAGATTCGCCCAATCATCTAAGAAATGTTCTCTCATACTAGCATACGCGCGTTTTTTTAGTTGGTCGACAACCATTAAATCTTTAAGGTCCTCAAACGACTCGATCTCTAGGCCGATTAGCCACTCCTCTAAATAGTTAGTCATTTCAAAGGTGAAGTCTTTCCAGGTACTATCCGATTTCTTTTGGTGTTGAACAAATCTCTGGCGAAAGACTTCCGGACTTAACTTAAATCGTTTAAGTAATAGTTTTTTAATATAGTCATAATTTTCTGCTTGTTCCTCCGGTTCGCGAGCAATGAACTGCACGATATCCAAAGGTAACAACCCTAATAAATGCCCTACCCAGTCTGTTTTTTCAATTAAAGCCCTTTTAGCCTGACGTTCAAAAATCACCAAATACAAACTAATATCTGACTGATTTGGATTAAAATCTGGGATTAATTTTCTTAAATTTACATTCGAGGTTACAGAACGGGGATTTATACAGCCGGTTGATTCATTGTTTACACTATGTCCGGATTCTATTTTAAATCTTTCTAGATCAAATTTTAATTGTAATTCCTTCTCTTTCAACGCGTGCTCCGCTAATCTCAAGGTCTCTGCTCTTTCTGATTCTTCAAATCTAATTTTTTCTGCCCTTTCTGATTCTGCAAATCTAATTTTTTCTGCCCTTTCCCATTCCTCTTCAATTTTCCTATTTGCCATAATAGTCTCAAACAGATTTTTTACGAATTCCTCTTCGTAACCCTCACTGTTAGTGATTGCGATTTTGAGGTTAGGGACAGTCATGTTTGGTGTGACATCTACCCCTAATTCCTCTGCGAGTAGCAACATATCTTGCTTTTTCCCTTTTCCGAGAAAAGCCATTTTTGAACAATATCAGCACAATATATTTGTTAAAATTCACAACAATAACACTGGTCCCATGCAAACACAGAAACAAACAAAGAAAAATTTTAACACTGTAAAATAATCAAAACTATCAAGAAACTTAAAAACACAATAAATCTTAAGCTAAAAGTTGCACACAACACTCGTATTTACAATTCTCTAGAACCACAATAACATTGTTCCCATGCAAGAAAAAACACTAAGTATCTCAAAATTTGTAGTAGAAATTTTAGCAAGCAACTAATACAACTCAAGAAATATAACAGTACTCACCCCTTTTGAAGTACTATCTGCTGGAACTTGGGAATACCGAAGATCCGGTTGACATTTCTTGCTTTAAAGATAATTTCAATTTTCACAACACACACAAAAGGATTTTCTTTATTGATGGGATAGCTTATCCACCATCAAATCTCGGCCTTCTGAGTTGCTTTTCTTTTCTCTAAAGGATAGTTTTATCCTTATTTCCAAGCTCATGCGTCTTGAGTTTTTCTACGTGCAGTTTGCAGAGCTCCCGTAATAAACCAGAATCACCAAATCACCTCCTCTCACGGGTCCGGTAATCTCTATTATTTTTTTATTAATCCCACCGCTGCCACCACTTTCGTTAATGCTGTGACGTTTGATTAAATAATATATGGTAGCGTGTTTGAAATATAATTTATTTTAATTATCACAGCTATTATTTACATTAATATACTAGTTTCACTATGGATGATTTTAAAGTCCAAAATAATTTTGTGAGGGAGGGATCTTGATGGTGTCCGTTCCAGGCGAAGTTTCCGCGCTGTTCTCTTCTCTGCGGTTCACCGACGTCTCCGCGTCCCCTTTCACCCCCCATCCGGTGGAGGCGAAATGTTTCCCTCGGGTCAAAGGTTGCAGGGCTCATTAAGACACGTCCGTCGCAGTATATTAGCGACTGCAGGTGGTTTTGCACGTGTGGTCATCATTCTTCTAAACTGACCCGACCGTGGGAAGCAAGTCCCAGATGTCTCAAGGGGGGCGCAGACGTTACACTATCATAGGGTAGAGATACGCTACAAAATGGGTTTCGTGGAAATTGCCCCCCAAGTGG
>BMAO01008488.1:0-18656 GCA_019973975.1 Trichonephila clavata | reverse complement strand
ATCTGACTATCATTTTAACTCACTACGACAAAGCGAGGATTTTGAGCCTTGGCAGATTTATTCGTAACGTATACCAGCCTTATTTCAGTGTTTAAAAGTCCCTAAATTGTGTTCGTACATTTTGAACCAACGTTTAAATCGATAAACTATTTCACTATATGTGTGTATTATAAATAATCGTATATATTAGCATTTTCATAAGTCTACCGATAAATTTAACTAAGTTGTTACTAAAGGTCGTTCAAGTTAAGCCTAAACAAAATCTATATATATATATATTTGCAAATGAAAACGTAATTGAGCGACCAATATGACGATACTACACATAGCACATCAAAGTCAAAATAAAAATTCATTATGTTCAACAAACACTTTAATTTTTTAAGGTTTGTGTGATGAAAACGCAAGGCAATTAAAGTACGTCAGTATTTGTTTAAAACGAAGAAAGTTGGGTGGTAAGTGGAATTTTTCACTGAATACATGCCTTATATAGGAAAGTGTGCATCAACTTTTTTTCTTAATAGTAACTCAAAGCTGCATACTGCCAATACAAATAGAGCTCTTTGTTCTATCCATTGTGAGGTGTTGGGTTCTTAGCCCGATTGGATCTTTAGACATTAGATTCGGGCTGTAGGACGTATTTAGACCCTTAAAAATTATTTTATATTTCAATTATTTTTCTATAAATTCAAGTGTAATGAGATACTATGAAAGAGTGATTTTGTCATCAGACTTCCCCTTCTTTGCTTAAAGTTCAGAAAAAAATATACATTTTGGCACAAATTACAGAATAATGCAAGAATTAGTGTAGGCTCTCCAAAAGCATCATAGTTATGCCCTTAATTGCAGTAAGTTTGGTTTTCCAATAAATTATCTGGAATTTATCTGGTAGCAGTCTGTTTCACTTAACTGATACTAATATACTTTTATGCAATAAATTAGAGTAAAAAGCTAATTAATTGTGATTCTAATCTTAATATGCATAGCTATTCAATATAAAAGCATTACAATACTCAAAAGGAAGTATTCTAGCATTTCATTAGTTTCTTTCCAAATTGTTTAAATATATATTATAACAATCATAAATAAATCAAATTCAAAACAAGATTGCGAAAAAGATAAGTAACTTAATTAACGACATTCATTTCAAATACATATACATGCATTATTTTGTTGAACGATGTTACATTGTAATTAATTAATCAAGATAACGGTTTCAAAGAAAATAATAGCTTGTATTCTTAGTACTATTTTGGTGAATATAGCAATATGCATGGATCGGGTAATAATACACTCAAATAGTTATAATTAAAGAAATAACACGAAGCGAAAATTAAATTTTTATGTTACAAAACAACAAAAAAACATATATTTCCCCTTTTCGCGTGCAATTTAAACATCCCCAGTTTTAAAAAAGAGACCACTAATTTATCAATTTACTCAACTAATGAACGATAAAGGTGTATCTAACTATTATTAATTAATTATAATATGCAACAGACTTCACTAATAATAAAAATAAAGATAACAGTATCAATACTGAAATTAATTTAGAATCCATTAATGTTCTTTTTATATCAAGACACCTATATTATTCACGTATACTATTATTCTTTACCATTAATACATAAATCTCTGGTTCACTTTCATGTTAATTATCACTCATGCTATTATATTATTTTTGTTGTTACTTATTCTTGTAGAATGCCTTTCATTCTAATTTCTATGCACCCCCATACCAGAACTAATAGGAAAAGACAAGAAAGAAAGGCAACTGTCAATACAAGCTTCTGATGCAGTCATGGACATCCCGCGTCGACGACATATTTCATGTATTTTTCTAAAAAAATTCTCAACTTCACTCTTTTGTTCCGCTGTCAATCCCTGTTCTTCAAGTAGGGAGAAGCTTCATTTTGCTCTTCGCTCCTTCAGTTATTATACGTACGAGAAAGACAAAAGATGCTACGGACATCTTCTTTTTTAATTTATGGATACTTGGTTCCCTTCTTTTTCCGAAAAAGAAAGAACTGTTAACACTTAAGTTTTAAATTATAAATGTTGTGTGTAGAGTTCATGAAGAAGAGCGGGAAAAAAGTTTCGTCAGGTGCACAAGCTGTTCAAATAGTTAAGTGATTGACGTTTTGCCCTAAATATGTGTTATTATTTTAAAACAACAATATAAAATTAAACAAAAACCCAATGGCGTTGTTGATCAAACATAAAAAAACATATTAACATCATTAATTTTGAATTAGTAAAGTACACTTGTGACCCAGAAAGTAAGTTCCGAAGAGTAAGTAACAAGTAATATAGAAAAATTTTAAGTCAATTCCTATTTAGGTGGCGCCATCTGTTGCAGCTAGTTGTAACTTTATCAGAAATAAAGCTGAATAAATTTAAAAATACAAAATAAAACTTGATTAATGAATTAATATTCGAAAAATCTGTATTAAACTCAAGTATCATCCACTATAAGTTTTTTTAAAAAATTTTACTTGAGTTGATGAATAAAAAGTATTTTATTAACGAATGAAAATTTGAAAAAATATATATAGAGAATATATATGAGAGTGTGAACCAATAGTAGGAACTGAAAAATAAAAGAAACAAAAAAACCCAATCATTTGTAAAAAAATAATGAACTACGTAGGGTTAAAACACTATGCTTCGACTTGGATACCACATTGTTTAGGGATTTATCGTAGCGGGGCAAAAAGCTTTGGATGACCTCATCGAAAAACGGTTGCTGGCGATTGCCAACCATTGGAGAATACAGAATTTGACCTCATTGTCGCTTTGAAACTGCTGTTTAGCAATAAAGGACTTCAGTGCTTGAAAGAGGAAAGTTAATTGGAGTGAGTTCTAGGTGGTTGGGGAAGTGGTTAAGCAGTTTCGTTAAAGTTCACAAAGTTTTTGAAGGCAATATAGCAAGTTGCTGAATATTACGCACATTAAAGTCGAAAAACATCTGTAAATCGCCCCTCGATGGATACGAAATATACAAATCCTTACATATAAGCGTTTTTTTTTTACTTAAACTTTCAGTAAGTTAATCCACATATGTTATTTTACGCAGGTAAATCTCGGAAACAAAAAGGTATATAAATATTTTGAATCGAAAAATTAATGGTTATGAATAATATTATATATAAAATATAAATGCTAATTCACAAGTCAACTGTGTCATCGTAATTCAATTAAAATTTCTTATCTTTCAAATATGTGAATTGGAACAAATATAACAGCCAGTATACCTATTTCTGGAACTTGAGAGTGATATAATTAATCTACATAATCACTTAAAACACATATATCTTTATCCTGATCTCTGCATACATTTTCTTTTATTCAGAATATCCACATAAACTACTTAGGATAAACTGAAAAGTAGTAGACTACTTCAAATAACTTTAATTTTTAAGCAGGTAACCATTAAGATTCTATATACTTAATGAATTGTGCTTGAGTGAAAACTTAATGAATTGTGGTAAACGTTAAAAAAATATAATTGAGATTTTGGAAACCGTTAAAAAGTGATGGATACTGCCAGTATTATGAATATTACTGACTCTAAGAATGTTTTTATGTAAAAAGGGGGGAGTGATAGATAAATTTTCAGACTAGCCAATTCATCCTTTTCTGTTTATAATACTCAGGAAAAACTTTTGAAATACAATGGATAGAATTTCTAAATCATTACCAATAAAAATTTTATTGACCTAAAGATGCATTCGAAAATTCATTCCTCATGCTCAAATAAAAAAAATGCTTGATTCAACAATCCAGATAAATATTCAGAAGTGAGAAATAAAAGGCTGAATAGTAAGTAGTATTAGTAATAAGTATAAAATTATAATTTTTGTAGTAGTAGAAGTAATAAGTTTAAAAATTATTTTTATATATAGCGCACTAAGCTGTGGTTTAAAGGGGAATACTAGGATGACCCCCCCCCCAGTGAAGTTAGATTTTGGGCCCTTAGTCGGATCTTGGCGCAGTCAGGATTTGGACCAACTTGAATCCTGCTTCCTCCCTCGGGATGCGCGGTGTGTGCGTTGCGTTATTAGTACTAAGTAAAGTCCCTTTAACCTGAAAATATTTGTAATAGAAAGAACTACACTGTGCATGTGAGATCGCGGCATGTTAAAGTTACAACGTTCTTTCTAATGCAAACTACAGCAACGCCTCAGTGGCGAAAATTTCTAAGATAGGTGTTGCAAATCGAAAACTGAAAGGAGATATATCAAAATTATATGTATTATAAGCAAATAACAATTTGTGATAATTACTTTTAGCCAAATATTCTAATTTCAGTGTAAGGTGTTTTCCCTTCTTCGGATGTCTATATAATGCAATGGCATAATGTACACCCCCACAACAGGGGCCCTAAAACTGCCTTGTAAGATCTGCTGTAGGGCCTAAATCCTGATTTGTCGGTGGGTTTCCTAATATTCTTCATTAAGCCACTGATGTTATGGTCATCTTCTAATAGAACCTTTAAGATTTGAATTGTTATAATATATTCCGACACTCAATTACTTCATATAAATGACCTTCATTTCTCGATTTCTCTTGGTAAAATAGAACACTGTTATCACCTCGGCCGGCCGGTTACGTGCTTGATGGATGTTGAATCTGTGCAGAGTGATGGGAGCGACGTAGTATCGGTTACCAATACAGCGGGTCTGTCGTGCAAATCGGATAATTAGAAGACGGTTAATTGCTGAGAAACTCTCTGGGGGATGAGATTAATTAAACGTTCCGCACGCGCGCATCGGTTTCTGTAGCGATTCAGCGCAGGTTCCTCGGACTGGGAGCTAGGGTCTGTCAATAATTGGATGTATTCGTGAGATAATTTAGCAATTGGTGTGTCGAGTGTATTAATCAACTTGGAAAATCCTCGACGAGCATATGTAATGGAAAATTGAGTCCATTTCATTTTGCCTGTGCGAAGCTGTCTTACTTTTCTAAGACAAGGATGATTAAAATAAGGAAAATAAAATAAAATAGCTTTGCATATATATGTTGCGTGCGTGTAATAATGCTCCATTTGAATTTTCTTTTACTTAGGATGGACTTAAGACTCTCCAAAATAATTATTTAAATTTTTATTTTTATTTTACCCGCCTACCGGTAAATATTTTACTGGCCGCGGTAGCCAAGTGGTCTAGGCATCGGACCGTGGCTAGCGTGTCATGAGTTCGATCCCAGTACCACTGAAGACCCGCCGTGTAGGGGAGTGATGCACGTTAAATCTGTTAGAGAGCTCAAACATCCTCCCGTTTGGTGTGGTGTGGCAGTTAGGAGAGGGGGTGCCAGCTCAGGTGCCGTCTGCGTCACTAGACCATGGTTCAAAATAACGCGGACGATCCCCAAAAGCCCTCGTGTTGCTGAACAGTGTGGTGTTGATATTCACTCACCCGGTAAATATTTTAACCACAACTGCATCTGTTTAAAAGATTTCCAAGTTATATAGTGCAGTGTTTCTCAACTGTGGAGTGCCATGTAGTGGGTGGCCATGATAACTCTACAAGGGAAATTGCTACTCGGTCAAACAAGATATCAGTTCCTCTTGGAGCAGGCCCCCATGCATGAATGGTATGAAGGAAATCGCCCTGGTGCTGCTTTACTTAGGACAAGCAGTAGGCCAGATGAAACTACTCTTGCTATAGACTACGAAGTGGACATACTCGAGCTCAACGCATGTGGATGGTCTTAAAGTTTACCATCCTTGTCCGAAACACAATGTGAACCAAGCCGCTCCTGCCCACATCTTTGCTTGTATTGGATGTCCATAAGAGCCAGCTGTTACTCAAGTTCCAACTACAGTTTCTTGATGGCTTAAAAACGAAAGGGTTCATGGACTTGATCTAGATGTTTCTGTCGATCAAGTGGGATAAGAAACAACAACAACAACTCTACAAGGGGGGCGAGCATATTGAAAAGTCGAAAAAAATATTCAAAAAATTTTATTAATTTACTGAAAGTAAGCAAACTAAAAACTTTCTGACATAAAAAAGTAAAATACACATTTTTTCACTGATATTATACGTTTATAAATGTATGGGTACTGCATGATGTATCTTACATTTAATTTTAAAACTAAGTTAAGACGAATTTTTATAATTACCAGTGACCCCATGGGTTTGTCATACATACACTTGTACACCGATATTAACACTTATCTTAATAATTTGTGCTGTTTATCATTAATCCCTAAACTGTTGATTAAAAGTTATGCATTTCGCTCCCAAATGCCACCGTTTTCCCCGTATGCATGCGTGTGTGATGCATTGGGGGAAGGAATAAATAAACAAATCCTCTGAAATAAGTAAAAATCCTCCGAAAACAACACATTGTCAAGGTCTTTTTATTACACCCCAAAGCGTTCGGAATAATTTTTGTGAAATAGCAGTTCACTGAAAAGATCGTACTTTGGAAAGACGCATATATACGTCCAAGACAATTAACGCTTTGGCTGAGTGAGACGAGAGCACTTAAGAGGTTAAAGTCGTATTGTAGCTTTAGATTCAAAGTATAGTATTATGAATTCAATACTTTTTTTTATGTCTGAAAACTTATGATTGAATACTGGATCACACACAATATTGAAAGTTTGAGAAGCACTGGTATAATGATATAATGCAATATTGTTTCAGATACCGATACTGACCAATCAGCGCATTTAAACTCCAGAAATCATTCAGCTTGAATTAATGGTAATTAAAGTCACAATATTAAAGCAATACGAAGGCTATTGGTGAGGACCTTGGAATTTTGTACCTTGGTCAACTGACGAGGACGGCATTCAATCCGGTATCTCATCTCAAAACTATCACATCTCACTGACAGTTGAGTTTGAGCCTCGACACATTTAACGTTCATCATCAACTCTACACGACGTGTCGTCAGTGGTACTAGGACTCAAACCTGTGACACGGTGGCCACTTTGAGACCATAACCACTAGGCTAACCCAGATTTCCAGAAACCATCTGAATTAACGAAGATTCGACGAGCTTCTGGTAAGAAAAACTATAAACGCTGAGATCTCTGGAATAGGAAAGTACCTTTGTCCCAAAATTATGCTAAGAACAAAGCCATATGAAACAGTTCTTCAGTTATTCGTAGCAATCTCTGAAGTATAAAAATTCTGGCACTTTGATTGTATTTTAGTTAATTCTTGAATTCCTCATTAAGTACAGAAATGGGTGGATAAAATGTTGCTTAATTTTTGTACGAAGTCTGTTTCAATACGAAATTTTCCTTACGAAGAATAAGAGGAGGTTATCGTACCATAACATGCTTTTGAAAATTAAGTTCTTTGCTGCTCAGAACTGGCATTTATATATATTGTTCAGGTTTAATTTATTGATGGTTAAATAATACTTTATTTTGCTTAAGAATAACTAAAAATATAGTTTCCGATTTGGATGCGTATAAATAATACCAAATTGACTCATTTTATTTACCGTAAAATCCGGCGTATAGAGCGCGCATCGACATAAGACACGCACTTATAATTGTATGCTACTTTTTTTAATTTTTAGGTACATTAACCATATAACGCGCACCTCCCTTTTTACAAAGAGCCCTGAAATGTACATGTGAAATCCTCTTATGTCTTAAGTCCTTTTTTCAAGGTATTATCAAAAGCTTGAGAAAAAAAAATAGTATGTTCCTAGAACTGCGACTCCTAAGTCCATATAAAGAATGTAATTTCTGTTAAATAAGCATATTTCGATATAACAAAAAGTCTTAACTTTTTTACGCTCATTTCTTATAGATTATAAGAATTAGATTGTAAGGATATATTATAAATCCCGAATTCTTATAGATTATAAGGATTTCCATGCCGAAATGTCAACAGAATAAATCTTAAATCAGAAGTATAAAATATGTTTAAAAACATTATTTTGTTTAGTAGTTTAGTATTTCTGAGCACTTTGCGACGTATCTGTACGCGGTTCTACTAATATCTTCTTTCTCTTTAAAACAAAATATTTATTTCAACCAACTTTCATCGAAAAACGAAACGTGATTTATGTAAATGAGGAATACTATATAAATTCAGTTTTCGCGAGTTGACGGGAGAGTGAAGTAAGAGGTTAAGTTAAGTAAAGTGAGGGAAAGGAAGGGAGCAAGTGATATGTTGACACGTTGTGGTTAAAAAGCTGAAATTTATATGTAGATGTATACAAGTAGGAGTGAACTTAAAGTTCGAGAATTAGTAAAAGGATTGCAGAGCGGCATTGAACAAGCCAAAGATAGTGCCTGCAATTCACAGTGTTGGATCCGCTACAATAAAGGTACAGGTACTGTGTTCTTAATTAAATAGAAGCTAGTTATTAGTGTGCGACGTAGTTGTAATTGAGCGCATTTAAGCTGTCTTAGATCCAGTTGAGGGTCAGTAATAGTGTCCCCGCATTAGAGTGTCTCATCTCCTCTCACCATAGTTCATATACTTTAATTAGAATTGCATTGTGTCTGATCAATTTTTGTTAATAAGAATTAATAAATTACTTAGATTGGAAATTATGTCTGTGGATTATTCTATTCCTCCTACACCTCAAGCCAGGTTTACAGGTAGACAAGAGGGTTCGGATGTAAGGAATAATTAAGAGTACCACAACTTAAAGTATTTTTAACACGACTTAAATTCATAAAATTTTACAGAAAATCCCTTAATAGTAATATAAGTTCTCAAATTTTATCCCGTGTTCACAATAGCCATAATAAATTATTAAAGTTCATGATTTTTCACTAAATACACATTTTTCGCTGTGATACAAAGAAAATTAAACGCTATTTAAAATTACGTTATTAAAAGAAAGAATTTAAAATAAGGAAACAAATTGAAGTTTGAATACAAGTAAGTAATAAAGTAAAATGGGATTCTTATAGATTGGATAAGTATTCTAAATGTGTGCAAAAAAGAGAAAATTATAGTCCATTCTTAAAAACTATGTAAATAGAACCTTAGTTAATGTATGTTCTTACTAATTAATTAATGTTATTATTTTTCAAAACTGGTAGTTGTAGAATTTGTATGGCGCTGCTATTTATATACAAGATGAGTGAAACAAAAGTGTTTCATTTTCAAAATGCCGTGAAAAAGAACCATATTTCAGAGTGACTTCAAATTTGAACTGATTATACTTGAGAAGAGGAAAATGTCATAGCTTAAGAAACCAAAGTATCAGCAGTTGTAAGCGGCATAATGAAAATCTATTCTGCTTCAAGTGGCATTTTGAATAGCATTACGACGGCTTTGGAATGAGTTACACATTAAAGAAACTGTACTGTTCAATATGCATTATTATTTCAGTTTTTTACAAGAAAAATGACTTACAAGTCTTTCAAAAATTGTTAAACTCTTAGTGAAAAGTTCACCCAACGCGAGAATAACGTACCACATTAGATGAAAAAAATTGTTAGTTGTCTTTACGCCAAAATCCCCATAAAAATAAGAATTGTGACGGATCTCTACGCGCTTCACTAATGTTCTCAATAATTCTTTTAAGTTTTATTTATTTCAAGCAATCTCCACCGGGAGCCAAAGCGTGATTTATGCAAATGAGATACTTTATATAAGTTCGGGTTTAGCGAGTTATCGGGAGAGGATGAAATGAAATGAGTAATAGTTGTCAAGTGAAGAAGTAGATTTTGTAAAGTAAAATGAATCGAAGCGTAGGTAATTCAACTTGGAGTTGTTGATAAAATTAGTCCGTAGAAAAGCTACGAGAAAGGCTAAAGATAGAAGTTGTATATTAAAGAGGGAATTCTAGCTTTGATCCGATCCAATCAAGATCCAAGTATCCCACAAGACGAACCTGCCGTAGTTTAAGAAATCAGGTTAGTGATTTAACAATTGCAATTACGTATACGTGTGTAGCTGTAATGGTACGCGCTTATCCTTCGTAAATTCAGTTTAGATTTCGTAGTTCCGCAATTAGAGACCCCTTTTCATTCTCCACTGTATTTTATTGTTCTTACATTTGAATAGTGTATACATGACCTTCTCCTTGATTAAGAAAAATTAATAAATATTGTTATTTGTAAATGTATCTTGTGAATTCGTTAACTCGCTTACACATTTAAGTATGAGAAATACTAGACGAGATGAGGATAATGTTAGGGGAGGTTATAATACACGATAGAATGAAAATGAGAAGGAATTTCTTTCTTATACAATACAATGCTCCATTCTTCAAGTATATTCATTTCAAATTTGAAGTTGTTCTGAGCAGTAGTTCTCTTTTCATAGAATTTTGAAAACGGAACTTTTATTTTTAATCACCCTGTATATAAGTACTAAAATTTGTTTTATATAATATCTTCATTATATGCTGTAAAGATATCCTTAATGGTGTAATAAAATCAATAGAGAATACGATTTTACCTTTTCCATCACCACCTTTAAAATATTTTAAATTATATAATCATGTATTGAAAAAAAGTATTTCAATCAAATATCTTATAAGCAGTATTCTGGAGTTGTTATAAGGTAAAAAATAAGCCCCGTGGCCAAGATTGGATAGAAAAGTTAAGAATATCCTCATTGGAAGGAATATACATCAGGAGATACTCAGTTCCTCATTTTGAGCTCCAAGCCCAGAAGGTAACTTCGCATGCACTCATACACTGAAACATTATTGAAAATTTTATGCATTCCGTTTTTGCTCTGAGTATATTTGAACTCGTAGAAAATTCTTTTTATTCTCTTCTTACTTCCTTTCCCTTTCCTCAATTTTCGCCAAATACCGCCAAAGGGTAGTGGAAAGGGGTGGAAGGAGAACGGAAAAGGAAATTTCGCGCTCGTTTTTCGAGAACGAGGAGAAAACAAAGTAATATTAATATTTCGAGAAATTCTTCGCCGCCCAACCCCCTGCTCTTTCCACATCAGCAGAAGGGGCATTTGGGGGAATATATTACGATTTTTTTTTTTCCTTCTTTGCGCGGCTCCAGAATTTCTTTCCTGGCAAAGTCATATTTTCGGGGACGGAATATGAATTCTATTTTTAGATTCGGCGACGAAAAGCGAATTTTTTCCCTCCCTTCGTCTGCACCTTCTTGGCAGGGCCATTTCGTGGAGTGAAATGGGTGCAGATTGCAAACGATATTTCTCATAAAACAAAAAGTGCAGATGGAAATTACCTGGTTTCCCTGCTGCTTAGGGGCGATTAGGGACGATATAAATCCTACAAAAGTGAGTAATTTTCGCATATAAATTGCTAAATATGATATCTTTTTTTCTTTAACTGGGGTGATAAAACTCAATTTAAAAAAATAAAGCATTTACTCCAGCGTTTCTTAAACTGTGGGGTGTTTCCCCCTTGGAGGCGTGATAATCATACCAAGGGGGAGTGAGTATAAAAAATGTCAAAAATAAAAAAATTTCGAAAATTATTATTTTACTTAAAGTATCAATACAAAATACATTCTGAGATAATAAAAAATACACATTTGCAATGATGTAATAGACTTATAAATGTATCAGACTGCACAATGTATTTGATCATTAATTCATCAATACAAACATTAAGAACAAGTTTAAGGATTAATAATGACCCCATGGGCTTTTTCATATACAAAATTTGATATAATGATAATTTGAACAGTTTATAACTAAAGTCGTATTGTAGATTTAGCGTCAAATCAATATTGAATTCAATACATTATTATTGTATTGGGGGAAGGGGGCAAAATGAAAATTATGACTGAAAATTGGGTCGCAAATATTGAACGCTTGAGAAGCACTGATTTTCTCCAATTTTCAAATGCATTGCTTGTAATGATGTGAGAGCTAATACTTGCAGAATATATAATACTTCCTGTATTAAAATATGTAATAAAAATTCTAGAATTTTACAAATATGAGAAAATAGTTTTTTGTTGTAATACTTAAAATTTTCCCATTTTATTTCTCCCCAATTTAAAGGTACCCTAACCACCAGTCAATACGTGTTGTAATCAGTGCGGTCTTAAGTTTTCCTGAGATACTGAATTGTTTTACAAGAAATATCGAGAGTAAGCCCCACCTGTGGCCTTTTTAATAAGACAGCATTTATTAGCGGCATACGTTGTCAAATAATAGTGCAAATGGTAACCCGTTGAAATAAAAGTTGCATGACTCACAGTTTCAGAAATCTCGGCATAAACTGACACGAACGTCGGCTTCCTTTCGACTTAATGAGCAAGGATGGTCTATGGTGGTAAGCCTAGGTCTAAGTACAGAGGATGGACATGGCATAATAAGGCAGTCTAGCCACTGCCACTAGCCACATTTAGTTGGCATTTAGTTCGAAATTTCCAGAATTTTTTGGAGAATGTGAACGAAGACTACATTTACTACATTTGACAGTGAAACGTATTCGGATTACTACAGTGCTTCTCAAATTTTCAATATTTGCGACCCAATATTTAATCATAATTCCCATCGCGTCTCCACCCCCTCCATACAATAACAATGTATTGATTCAATAATGCTATACTTTGACGCTAAAGCTGCCACCGACGTATATATACGTCTTTTTGAAGTGCTATTTTTTTCTGTGCATTGCCTTACATAAAATTATTCCAAAAGCTTTGGAATGGAATAAAAGGCACTTGACAGTGTTTGCGAAGGATTTACTTCAGAGATTTGTTAATTTATTCCTTTTCTACCCCTCCCCTCTCCCAATATATCGCTTACGTGGATGGTTGCATTGAAGAGCGAATAGCGTTAAGGCTTATTTATAAAAGGTATAAATTATCAAGATAAGTATTAATTTTTGTACACGTATAATTTTATACATAACAAACCCATAGGGACACTGGTAATTATTAAACTTGTTCTTAACTTAATTCTCGTAAATTAATTATAAAATACATTGTGCTGTACTGATACATTTATAAGAGTATTATATCGTGTAAATGTGTATTTTATTTATTATGTCAGAAAGTATTTTGTTTGTTTACTTTCAGTAAGTTAATTATTTATTTAAATAATCTTTTGTTTTCGACTTTTCAATAAGTTCGCGCACCCCTTACAGAATTATCACGGCCTCTAGGGGGGGGGGTGCTTCACAGTTTAAGAAACGCTGGATTACTACCTTATCGAGAACAAGGCGAAGTCCCTCTAAAAGCCCACGTCTTAAAATATCTCTTGATTTTAATTTTGATACGCAAACATGCAAAACTATGAAATGAAGACACACCACCACCGCACTTCATAACCACGATACACACCAACATTAAAACTTGGAGATTCTACAGATTGAACACGATCCATCCCACTATATCAGGGGTACTGAACCTTTTTTTCTGTGGGGCCGCATACATATGTTAGCTATTTCACGCGGGTCGCAACATGAGAATTAATGGAGGGGGTAGAAATGCTTTGGGACCAAGATAACATAGAAAATTTAAAATGTTTAAATGGATCTAAATATGAAAACTTCTATTTTGCTTTTTTAAATTGTTATTTTCTTATATTTTTAATTTTTGTCAATGAATTTTTCTAAATTGGAAGTATTTAAGAATCATTCTTTCCCAATTTCTGCATCAGTAATCGGTTTCATATGATTACCAATAATTTAACAAATTTCATAAAGTGCCTTTGTTATCACTGTGACATTTCCACTGACAAAACTCTTTTTTGCTGTTGTAAAGATTATTCAAGTAAGCCTACTTATCCCTTGAAAGAGTTCTTTGAGGAAAAGTGTCATCGAACGATTCCTGTTTATTGGTACTTTTTAAATACACTTTTGTGACACGTCAAACAATTACTGAATCGTGCTTGTTTTTCACTACGAAATAGTCAACTTCCTAACAGTTTTGAAGCAATCTATTTTCTTCGAGTATTTTTCGCTTGCAAGATATGAAAGATAGTTAAAAATTATTTCCATATCGTAAAATGGTCGCTATTCTACTGTTGTCTATTATCACTTAGGGAAAAAAAATACATCATTTCGTACCCATGCGACATCGAAAGCAAAAGGAAAAACTGATGTATTTTATTTTTTTAACAAAAAATTTCCCTCCAAATTTTCATAAATAAATGAATTTCTTAAAGCAAGGGGCCATAACCGGGCCACTTAAAAAGGCCTGGTGAACCGCAGGTTGAGTATCGCTTCTGTATACGAATAATGTTTATTAGAATCAGGATTCACTCGGCTTCAATGCACTATCGCTGGCGTTCGAACAAATGGCTACTGTTGTTTAGAGTGCTGCTAATTTTATTTATTCTCATTTTGTAAGCATTATTTTCAATGTGATGTTGACAGCTGAGTTGCTTTTTTTTATTGAGAAATAGTTACCACCACACCACACACAGACATTCTATATTTTTAAACTGGATGAGACTATTTAGGCTTAGAAAAATGACAGATTTTGCCAATTATTCGATTGTGATTTGTTTTCTTTATTCTTTTCTATTTATATCAAAACTAGACTTATTTTAGCCGTACCTTTAAGTTAAGAGTAAGTAGAAATAGAATAGAAAAAAGTACTTAAATTGAGAGTTGTCCTGTAGTTTCTATACTGACAAATCATTCAGGATAAAGTTATATTTAATAAAAAGATCTAAAACTTAATTTCTTATCTCAAAGATCAAAAACTAAATTAGACTTCATACATAAATTAAAAATAAAATAATACTCACAAAAAATTTTAAAGAGTGTTTTTTATGTTAATTCTAATACTCAAAAATAGGAAAGTAATTGAATAAGTAGAATAAAATGAACTTTATTAATCAATATCATTTTAATTTGTGGTTATTTAGTGGAACTATATTTGAATATTTTTTAAATATTTTACAGTACTGAAAATACGTGTTTTAAAATCGTGCGTGGAGAAAAAAGTATAAAAAAACTTCTATGCGATATAAAAAGGGATAATTATTCCCGTTAGAAATAATTTTATTTTGGATAAATCGAGAACTTTTAATTAAAATTGCTCTAATATAAAAATATTATTTTTCGAAGAAAAAAAAAGAGCAAAAGCAAACTTTATTCAAAAACTTCCAATAAAAAAAGTGTTTTTAAAACTTAAATTCGAAAAGAATTTTGATTGTTTGGCAGAATAACTAATTTACGTCATGAAAAATAAATCACGATTGAAAATATTGGATTTTCCAACCCCCTAATTTTAAATGACGTTGAAATTTGGAGAAGAGATAACAGCTCAGGTATCGTTCTCTTCATTTGACAGTGGATGAAAGTTAGAGATCCGTCGCCAGTAGCCCACGCGCAACTGCGTAGAGCTACAGTATAATAAAACAATCTATCTGAAATTCATGTTCAATGCAGAATGAAAGATGAAGGGAGAAAAATAAATTTTGCAAAGCAACTCTCCCACTATAGTCTAAAATAAAATGCAATCTCTATTTTTCTGAATATTGTAAATATAGACTAAAAATCTGATAATTTCACTTTTGAGCATCAAGAGCAGGGGTCGGCAACCTTTTAGATCTGGCATGCCAAACCAATCTACCAATACGATTCAGATCACCACAGAGTTGGACATTTTTAAATAAACTGAAATCCCGTAATAATGCATATACATATATAAATTAATTTTGCATCATTTAAAGATATTTCTTAATACAAAAATATACAATATAACTATTTCTTCAACAAAAAGTTTTAAAAAAATAAATTGGGCATATATATTACGTACTTTTAAAATTTTTTTATTAAAATAAGGAATAGACAACGTAAAATATCAGTATTTCTCTTCAATATAGTTAAATAAAAGAATAAGCAAAAATTTCAATCTGAACTTAGTGCGTGCACTGCTTTACGCTTTCATATCGCAAAATTAGGGGTGTAAAGTGTGACTTTCAGTTTGACGCGATTCTGAGCATTCTGGAGTTAAACAATTTCTTTGAGGACTCGAAATATTTTCCCTATATGTAAATTTTTTTTACTTGATAATGTAGAACCAAAAGCGTAAAGAAGAGAACATGCAAGTTTCTCTCTTCAAACAATGAAATCTCTCCAGCAATTATATTCAATTATTTATAAAATATCTGCGAATTTATTTTTATAGTTATCTTTCAGATTTTTTCTCAATTTCGTAAATGTCCATAATTCTGAAGATGTTTGACAAATAGGGTCCATTACAAATTTGTCAACTTCTATCCACTCACAAATTGACAAATTTATTGACTAGGGCAGAGTGTTACGGAGAGTTGTATAGCGTGTCATAGGTTGCGGATCCCTGATTTAGAGCTTTAGGTTGCAAAAAGCACATATCTTGTTTACAATCAGCATTTTTAACCCAACTGAAACATTTCTTATTGAAATTGTATGCCCTGTATCAAACAATTGCTTGATTGTTCTTACGATGCTTAGCGATAGCTTAATCTTTATAAGACCAACAGAAGAACGATAAAATATATTGTGGAGGAACTCCTTAAAAATTCTTCAAGTTTCCCTCAATCTCAAATATTTTTTTTTTCAAAATGAAATTAAATATGCCTAAAATATATTTAACAACTTAACTATCTTTTTGCTTCCTTGTTAAATCAATAACTCTCGAAATTTATTACCCAACACACACTAAGACATAATAACACTAATCATTAAAACAGCTTGGTTAAAAGAGAAATTTACATAATTAAGTTAAGCCATTAGAACAAACTTCTTCATTAAGCAGATCGTCTTAGGGAGTTGGGTAATCTAACTTTTCAGTTTTATCCCTTTTGAATATGAGCCAACTTTTGTTCAAAAGGAAGCATTAATGTAAAATGGAGGCTGGCTACATTTTTCTCCTATACGGAAGCTTGTAAGCGAAGTAAATTCTCGCATTAATCACGCTTAATCTGTGTAGGGATTTTTGAATTACAGCCAATTCGCGCAGAACCAGTTGAAATGGCGAAAAAATAAAACACTGTTTGGGTGCGGGATAAAAAATTTCGGAACTCGTATGTTTCGGGTAATTTATCATTCCTTGCAAGATGCAAATAACAAAAGAACAACCTGTTCTTTTTTGCCATTTTACCCTCAAATGTGGAATACACAAACTCGTAATACGTTTTAATAAAAATATTCAATGTTCTAAGTTTACGTTTTGTAATGTATTTATATATATATAAGTACAGCTATATTAAACTACTCTATACATATAAATACACGTGAAAAGCGACTGACTCAATAACTCCCTCGTTAAGAGATCTTATAATCTATTAAACTTGCAGACTTAAAAATTGGAAGGCATGTTTATTTTTTTTAGTAAAAACCGGTTGAGAATGAGTTTTTTGAAGTTAGGCTCCCGAGGGGGGTATTACGGGGGCGTTATGTAAAAAAATTCCCACTTTTGGACTATGAAACCCACACTCTTGAAGTTTGAAAAACATGGGGTTTGCAGAGGGACACGATTCTCAAGGGGGTTTGCAGGTGCTCTGAGGGCGTTATAGATAAAATTTTGCGTTTTTGAATTAATAGACCTACAGACTTGAAATCTGAATGTATACCATGGACCAGTTCCGCCAGTTCAAAAAGATGCCGCAAATTCAAAAGACGTAGTCAAATGGTTTGTTTTAAATATTATGTTGAAGAAAGGGTTTTCAATATTGGCTGCACATCACAGCATTTGGCGATGCCTTTTGATTTTACGAATTTTGTTGATGCTGTAATACGCAAGCGCCCATATTTTTTATGTGGTTATTATAAAAATATCTATTAAAACAAAGAAATATTAGGAAAATCTATTTATATATAAATATAAAAGAGCAAATTGTAAGTGTGAATCAGTAAACTAAACTGATAATGCAAAATAAACTTTTGCTTAGAGAACTTAGATTAAAACTATTTTCTTATAAATAATTTCCTCGATGGCTTTTTTTCCTTGCAGTTTCTTAAAGAAATACTTTGGCTATTTTTATTATAGTTATTTCAATTGATATAGTAGATCTATTCTCGAGACGTTTCGATTACACCTTTGGGAAAAATTTAACCCAAGAGAAAAAAAGCTCGAGCAAAATAAAAATTATATTCAAGTAATGGTTTTC
The DNA here is from genome assembly GCA_019973975.1 of Trichonephila clavata. Classification (NCBI taxonomy): domain Eukaryota; kingdom Metazoa; phylum Arthropoda; class Arachnida; order Araneae; family Nephilidae; genus Trichonephila; species Trichonephila clavata. Next base: position 666 of record BMAO01008488.1, on the reverse strand, counting down.
TAAAAGGTTAAGTTTTAAAATATAACGTTTAATTTTTTTTAACAAACGTACTTGCCCTTAAAATATTAGTCTTCTTTATGGCAAAAAAGAGTTATACTTTACAATGAAATTGCTTTAAAAAAAGTCCATAAATCTTAACCAAACTCTGAGTTATATCTTTTGATTGAAAACCAAAACGAAGTCCTGTACTTTTTTTTCTTTGCTTAAAGACACAGTTTTGAAAATTAATAGCCCATTATTTTTACCATAAGTAAACTTTAAGAAAGCCTATTACAGCAAAATAAAAATGCCTCGAGATTTAAATTGCTTCAGAAAAAAGAATACATATTTTACCTGTAGATATATGGGGAAAAATTCCCTAATATTAAGGAAAGTCATTATATATTTTCCCCTGATGTTATCCCACTGCAAACAAAGCTACGGGGAAAAAAATGGGAACATAAATCTAGGTAACGTAAATATTAATAACTCCTTCGACAGATTACGTAGCAGTCAAAAAATTTACCGTGGAAAAATGAAAAAATAGCCTCGAAGAAGGTGTTTGCTAAAAGAATCTTACTCAAAGTATAGAAATTGGAAATTCGAAATGATTGATAAATATACATATGTTAACTTTAGACAGAAAATTTTGTTACATAATTTATTTTTTGCTTGGTTATTTTTAAC
>BMAO01008487.1:95352-235748 GCA_019973975.1 Trichonephila clavata | reverse complement strand
TTTAAATCCAAATAACAACTCAGTTACAGTAACACATAGCTAATTAAGAACTTCGTAACTTCTTATTTTTTATTGTCTCAGGTTCAACATTTTCGATTTCCCAAAATCTCCTCATTGTCGTTTCTAAATCAACATTATCTTTAAATGACCCACAGTAAGGTTTATTCTCAAAAGAAACTGGAATACTCCAACTCACAATACAGCTAAAAACTGCATTTTGAAAAATTAATTTTGTATTTAAAAGATTTGTTTGTTCTTGTAAAAGAATCTCATAGAAGATTTCTGCTTCCAACAATAAATCAATATTACCCAGAATATTAAAATTCTCATCAGCTAGTTTCTCTCTACTGAAATTACCTAAAAAAACTTTAAATGGTTGAGAAGGAATCATAACCGTAATTCGTGGCACTACAAAAAAGTCTGCATTAGTCTCATAAGTATTTCCTCTATTTGAAATCGTCGCATTAACGCGTCGTCGTTAACTCTGAATCATTTAATCCGGAAATGTTTATTTTTTCTCTTTTTAAATTGAGTCTATTCATACACCTTTGCGAATAAAATTGCTTGTTGAACCCCCCTCTAATAAAGCTCTGACTTCCTGAATTTCTCCAAACGAATCTCTAATGTAACAGATCGCGATAGAAAGCAAAACAGTTTTAGATTTTACGTAACTCGTTGCAGTAAACATATCTCTTACATCCGTATAAGACCCCTCTCTCGAAGTCTCCCTTATAATTTATTGGTTCGAACCCTACCGCCCTCGCGGAAAGTTGACCATTCGAGTATTCTCCCTCTCTTTCGCTCTGTTTCTGTACTCCCTGAAGAAGGTTGAGTGACCCTTTCACTAGCTGTCTCAGTATTTGGATTTTGAGAAAAGCACTAAGAAAAATGAGGCTTTTTTAGGCAGCATCTACAAAGAACTTTAGATTTACAAAACTCAACTCTATGCAAATTTAAACAATTAAAACACAAGGAAATATTTTTAACTACTTCTATTCTTTTATTTACTGATAATTGTTTATATTGTTGACATTTATTTAAAAAAATGACTGTCGGACTGACAAAAAACAAATTTTTTGACTTTAACATCTGAGAGAAATACCCTAGACATACTTTTAGAATTCTGATTTTTGCGGCAATAGTTAATACTCTCACTCAATTTTTTGCCTCGCGATGAGTAAAATAAATCAATTTCTTTTCCCAATGTTAAAGGATCAAACAATTTATCTGATTGTCTAACACTAATAAATATATATATATATATATATAGAGAGAGAGAGAGAGTGGTTTTCTTTATCTAAAGTACTAAATATTTCATCTGAAACTATTAATTGTTTTAATAACTCGAAATTAGAAACATCTCGCAATTTTAAATAGTATTTCCAATTTGTTAATAATCTGCTCGCAACTGTACATGGAATCACAATTTTGCCGTGTTGCTTTCTTAAAATTCTCTAAACATGATTGAGGTGTTGGCTAAAATTCTTGATGTATTATGGACTTTTTATTTTATCATAATTGTTAAGATCCACATATTTAAGATATGTTTTGATATTTGCAGCTTTTTTTCCTAATAAATTTAACAAAATCTCAGGTTTGTATTTATTGGTAACACTTTTGGCAGCAAATGCACGTCTTAATGATAAGAAAAAGAAACCCCATCCTTAGGTTTAGCGGGAATTTTCATGGTAAGTGCGCGAATACTTTTAATTAAAGAATCTAAGGAAGAAGTATCATTATTAAATAATTTCAGCATTATTGTCTATATCCTTCGCACGTATTCTCACTATCTCTAAATCAACCTTAGCTTTTTCTCTGATTTTTTCTAACTCGAATTGCTGTCTTTCTTCGGATTTCCTTATATCGATAATTACATTTGCTAATTCATGCACGAAATCAGGATAATTTTTATATCGATCACAATTTTTAATAAGATCCATTAAGTCCATAACAGTTAATTTATCACTCACACACATCTCTAATTCAGAAGCAATTCACCTCAAATCTTTTTTGGCTCCTTTAAACATTGTTAAATATTAAAGTTTCACAGCACTAACAGGGCCGCCAAATTTATAGTACTTATAGTTTTTTAATTTAATGTTACTTACACACATAAAAGTTGTCTATGAAAAACTTGCAATTTTGCATGTTTTATTTTCTTAGCAATAAAATAAGATTTTATTTTTTAAATTTTATATTTTAATTTAATGTTAGTTTGTGTAAAACAAAATTTGATTTCCGATACGAACAATAAAAACACGTTCCGTGTGGAGTTCGCGCTATTATACGGAACGTGTTCAAAATCTAAGAATTTGTAATGTAACAACAGAAATTGAGAATGATTTGTATCGGCATAAATTTTTATTCATTATATGCTGATAAGATGTTGTGGCTCAACGTCGTTGTTTTGTTTGCAATGATAATATATATACATTTTTAAAATTATGTAAATCGCTTGGTTTTCCTTTTCTAAGTCATATTTTGCTTCATGTATACTGTTATTAAATTGTTCTCAAATCTCGAAATAAACTCTTTATCGCAGCGTTTCTCGAACTGTGGGACGCGCCCCCTAAGAAGGGCGTGATAACCCTACTTGGGGGGGGGGCGAGAAGCGTGAGCATATTACGAAAAATAAAATATTTAAAATAATTATCAATTTAATAAAATAATTTGCAATACAAAATAATTGCAAAGCAGATATATATTTTTATATAATAAAAAATGAAATACATATTCAAACTGATATAATACGCACTACTTGTAAATATATCAGTTCTGCACAAAGTATTTGAAAAATTTTTTATCAATATTCAATTAAAAACAAGTTCAGTAATTTCTAGTGACTCTCTTGGGCTCTCTATAAACCCAGATAAATCTTACCCTTAATTGGGCAGAATTTGATTTATCTATTTCTGATATCGATTTCAATTTCCAAATAATCAAAAAAATACTAATGTATTATAGATTTTCATTAACTGTTATAATTATTATGTACCTGAGATGTTTTTCAATATTTCTATTGCTTATAGCAAATGCTTTTTTGTAATTTGTATTAATATTGGTTTAATTTAATTAAATATTTTGAATCAGCAGAAAGAAGAAAAATTTCACACTAAATCTGAAAAATAAATTTTCTGAAAAAAAAATGTTTTTCTAAATTTCAGTTAAATTAGCTTCTTTAACCTGAATCTTTATTTAGTAGCAAATGACATAAATGGAGTTTCAAATAAATATATTGAGAAAAAATCATATGATGCATTTTGTAAATGAAATGAAAAATTAATATTTTATTTAATGTAATAAATATTTTTTTAGAAACATGTTCTCAAAAAAAGAAAAAAGTCGGAGCACAAAATAGAAAATGGAAATTGAAACGAGAGAAAGCTAATCAGAAACTGGCGGGATCTCTAAATAAGTATCTCAGAAACACAACAGGATTAGACGGTCAAGCATTGAACCAGGACCATCAATATCTGGTTTGGAATTTCATACTGAAAAATTTATCTCAAATGTAAATTTAAGATCAAGAAGAAACCACGATTGTACCAATAGGAAAGCTTAGAAAATTCACCCAATAATAACATATCTCAAAACGAAGATTTTGACTTTGAGTTAAGCAATCCAGCTACCTGGCCTGATACAATTTCTATAAAAATTAGAGATTATTTAATTGAAAATGGCCCTTCCCGCTTGATAACCAAACATTTTCCGAGAGATAATTCTGGCAGAAAGTTTTCAGAATCGTTCTATTATAGAACATTACCGAATGGAGAAACAGTATTTAGAAACTATTTATTATATTCAAATTCCCGAAACGCAGTTTTTGCTCTTCCCATGTAAACTATTCAGTGAGAAGCACTCACAGCTTATTAAGAATGGGTGTAATGATTGGGCACATTTAAGGGAACCAAGACGTGTTTCACCTTCGGGAAATCGATTTTTTGATTTTTATCTTTAAAAAAAGTAAATTTAATGCTGAATCCAAAAATGTATAACATGTATAGGTTTAAAGCTTAATACCCGAGTAATTGCAGTTTTAAAATGCAAACAACAGCTATTGCGGTTACAACAAATGTCATTGTATCTGGAGAAAAGTATATCTACAAACATTCCCTCAGAGAACCAGTTCTTGTCAAGATTAATAACATAATTACAAACATAGACATAACTTTAAAGCATGTATTTAGAGACTTAACTGCAAAAGAACTTTTACTAAAATGTTTGCATGACCGTACCCAGAACCCAAATGAAAGCTTCAAAAACTGTATATGGAATCAAGTTCCAAAAAACATAATTGTGAGCAAAAAAATTTGCAAATTTGTGTTGACCGTACCCAGAACCCAAATGAAAGCTTCAAAAACTGTATATGGAATCAAATTCCAAAAAACATAATTGTGAGCAAAAAAATTTGCAAATTTGTGTAATGGACGCAGTGATATGCTTTAATGAAGATGCACATGCAGGGACAAAATTATTAAGAGCAATAAAAATAAATCTTGGGATAAACACTTCTGAAGGCCTTCGAAAAATTGACAAAGTTAGAATTTGTGAAGCCGAGATGACAGTTTAAAAAGCCAGCAAAGAGGCCAAGACTATTGAAAAACAAAATGAAGAAGTATACTTTAGAAGTGTTGGTGCAAGATGAATACAAATCTGGAATATTTTAAATATCAAATTTTAGTAAGCTGTATAATTTTATTTAGTTTTTTCATATTACTCAAAATGTGTTTTTCTAGTTTTTAGGTACATCCGTAGAAAAATCTATCTATTATATTTTGGTGAAATTTGGTATGAGCTTTTGTATAATAATAGTGTATTTAATGCTACTAATTTAATTCCTGAAATGTTAATATTTTTATTTTTACTGCCAATTTTCTAAGAAAAATTTTTCATTTTTATCAAAATTTTAAAAAATTGAGATTCAAACATTTTTAAAAATTTTTCTAAGCAATGAAATCTAAAAGAATCTAGAGAATTAAAATAAAGGTACAATTTTGTAACTAAAACAGCATGATTTGTTGTTTTATATGTAATAAAAGGAAAACTACAGGTACCTAATCAACAGCATGTATACGAAAGCTCCTTTTGAAGTGTACTTTTTCAAATCCTTATATTTTTAAAATAAATGTACATATTTAAGAGTTTTATGTTATAGTATATTAAGAAAAATATTTAGATTGTGGGACACAATTTTTTTGTTTATGGAGTCTTTTTTTTTTGAAAATAATATTTCTTCGAAAATCGAAATTTTGCTTGTTTTGCGTCATCGAGAACGTCCCGGTTCCCTTAACCCACATTTTGAAACACATGAAAGTAGTGCATCTCACTTAAACATAGTTCAAAATGCAATGAACTCAAAATGTCTTTGCGTAATTTATGCACCATTGATGTAGCTCAACAAAGACTTTATGATGCAGAAAAGGTCTACTGGCAATCGGTTATTGAACGGCTTGTTCAATATTTAGCCCGGCAATGCCTTGCATTTAGAGGTTGTTTGAAAGAGTTGTTTCATATTGGATAATGGAAATTTTTTGAAGTTGGTTGAAACCATAGCAAAATTTGATCCAATTATCGCTGAACATCTCCACAAAATTCAAACATCTGAAAAAAAGAACATTGCTCATTACTTAGGGGATCAAATTCAGAATGAAACTATAAGCATTATTTCAGAAGGAATTAAAAAGCATTTATTACAAATGATTAAATCGTCAAAATATTACTCATTAATTTTGGATACTACACCTGATATCAGTCATACCGAACAGTTGACTGTTGTAATTCGATTTGTTTATAAGAACGGGGAAACCAATAAAGCCCAAATTGAAGAACATTTTTTAGGATTTCAATCTGCGACGACACTACTGGACAGGGTTTGTATGAATTCATAAATGGGCATTTAAAATCGCTAGAACTAAATTTATCAGATTTACGAGGCCAATATTACGATAATGGTGCTAATATGAGAGGAAAGCACAAAGGATTGCGAAAAAAAATTATTGAAAATAATTCGAGAGCACTCTATATCCCCTGATCTGCCCATTCTCTAAATTTAGTTGTAAATGATGCAGCTAAAATTTCCTTCGAAACAGTTAATTTCTTCGGAGTAGTGCAGGATCTTTACAACTACTTCTCTTCATCCGTTAAACGTTGGTCTATTTTGCAACAAATCTAACTTTAAAACCACTCTCCAACACCAGATGGTAAAGTAGAATTCAAGCTTTAAAGGGGTCCGGCACATGAAATTTTGAAAAAATATCGAATTTCACTTTTTTATATTTCTTAAAAGTTCTAATATTTCTGCTTAAAAATATATGATATGGGAAAATGCGATAATTAGAAGTATTTTTTTTAATGAAACTACTCCTTGACGTGCATCAAATGAGCTCTTCTAGAAGCATCTGTGTTTCCCCTTGCATTGAGAGATCTGGGTATCTGAGTGCGAATCCGTATGATGTTCGAGTGGGAAAAAATAGAGTGTATTGGGCTTATAGAAAAATGTATCGGTACACATCTTTGGGATCTTAAACACGAAACAAAGAAAAAAGAGTAAAGTGATGGAAGAAGCCTAAGAGGTCCTAGCCGACTCTCCGACATTTTAATATCAAAAATTCAAAGATATTATTGTATAGCTGTAAGAAATATATATTTCCAATGATCTACACAGCAAGAAAACTGCAGTTTGGGCTATTTATTTTCATCTTCTGTCTTCAAATGAAAGCCCTCAACATGGACTGTGTCCAACGATTATAAATGCCTGATGCAAATTTCAAAAGACAGAAGCTGAATGTAACGAAAGGCACTATGATCATAAGCACATGCACCATATTGTATTAAGTTTAACCAATTTTTTTAGAGATCTAGGTGATCCTATGTTATTAAGAAAATGTTTACATGGAAAGACTCAGAACCAAATGAGTTAGTTAATAACACCATATGTTAGTGGTTCCCAAATCTACATTTGTGGAATTAAAAACGCTAAAATTGGGGTAAATATGGCTATAGCACTGTTCAGTATGGGCCATGTAGCCAAATTAATTATCTTAAAACATTGTGATATTGAACCAAGTTATAACTGTTTGCCATGCTTCAAAAAACTAGATACACGTAGGATTCGTGTAGCCCAACGAAAGCATCTTGATATCCATAAAAAAAAGGCAAAATTGTTAAAAACAATGAAAAAAAGAAAATTAGAAGAATCTTTTGTATAAGCAGAGAGTTAAAAAAAAAGGCTTCTTGGGCTTCTGGGAATACTAAACAAAGTAAAGCCCGTTTTCTCCAAATGTAATATTTTTCACTTTATGTACCTTTTTTCTCAAACTCTACTTATCATATAATCCTCAAATTTTCAGTGAACAGACTTTTACTATGTATACACACTTTAATGGAGGAAATTAGAGATATATTTAGCCAACTTCTTTAGATATGACTTTTTTAAACTAAATTTTGGGGCAAAAAAATTGAACAACTTTTAAAAAATACATAATTAATTTAATTTTTAATAAAAAGACAAACCCCTTCTTTAAAGTGTTATTGATAGTACACATAACCTACTGTAAAAGTTTTATTCATAAGAAGTAAGTAGTTTCTGAGAAAAAGATACATACCCAATTTAACATGGGCTCCTATGAACGTGCCGGACCCCCTTAAGACCGTTGAAAAATTATTTGAAGGGAATTTTGAAAGCGTTAATAATATTCAAGAAAATTAAACAAGAGACATGGAATCCAGAACCCAGGCAAAAAATTTGATTCAGAAGGTTCCCTCGTTTAAATTCATTTGTTCCATTAACATGTGGCACGATATTTTAAATTTAGTAAATGTAGTAAATTAAATAATGCAAAATTCTAAATGTGATTTACAAATCGTGACTGACAATTTACAAAATCTTATATCAGAACTAAATAATCGTAGATCAGATGAAGCGTATGAACATGCAATTGCCAATGCAAGTACTGATGATTTGGGGGTGGATACTGATTTTACATAAAGTCGAAACAGGTTTAAAAAGAAACTGTTTCAAGATGAACAAACCGACGAACCAATCAACAATCCAAGACAAAAGTTTAAGGTTGAATTTTACAATATAATATTAGACACTGCTATTTCTTCAATTTCAAGAAATATTCAGTCAATTTAAAGAACATTACAATTACTTCAAGTACACTATACACCTAATTTAAAAAACTGGAGTGACAATGAAATTTTAAATCATTGTGAAGAATTAAAACGAAAATTAACGGATACTAAAAATAATAATGAAAAGGACATATACGCGGATTACATTTGTTTGAAGAAATAAAATCTTTGCAATGTTTTACCAAAGAGAATATGTCACCTATTGAAGTTTTAAATTATATTTATGAAAACAATCTTATCGATACATTTCTGAATATTGCAATAGCTTTAAGGATTTCTTTAACCCTGCCAGTTTCGGTGGCTACTGGAGAACGAAGTTTTTCAAAACTTAAAATTATAAAAAAAACTACATGCGATCTACTATGGCGCAGGAGAGATTATCGGACTTGTCAATTATATCCATAGAGAGCGAAATTTTGGATAAATTAAATATAAAGGAATTGATACGAGCATTTGTAGCTGCTAAAGTTAGGAGAATCAATATTTGAATATATTTTCTAATTTTTGTATTTTACTTAAAAAATCTTATATCATTTTTTCTTTGTTTTGTTTTTAAAATTTATGAAATAATAATAAAAAAAACCAATAAGACAAACGTATTTTAATATTATAATTTTAAAGCTTTTCAGTTCGAAAGTCAAATTTCGAATACTATAAAAGAGTATTTCACATATAATTTGTTGCACTTTATAAGAGTGTAACAGAACCTCATAAAGGGGCACCGAATTTCAACTTGAACAAGGGCACCTAATACCCACGCGGCGGGCCTGAGCACTAATTCTCAATAAAATAGTCTCTTTTCAACGAAAAGTCAAAAATCAACAGCACACCTCGGATTTTATCTCCTCTAATTTATATGCTTAGGTCGTCTCCGGCTCGATGGACCACGGATGTGGTAGCTCAGTTTTTCACAGACACACACACACAAATGTTGAAATAAAGGTCTCACTCAATTTGCAGTGACTGATTTTATCTCTCGGATCGACTCGACTCCTCTCTCGTTGGAGTCTAAGGACTGGAATATATGGTCTTCCTCAGTGCCAGCCTAGAGGTAACTAGGCTTCTACTTCAGTTCTGAAGTGATCCTATGAGAGGAGTAATGATGTGAATTAAAAAGGGGGGTTCGCTGAGCTAAAAAAAAAAAAAAAAAAAAAAAAAAAAAAAAATAGCAACAGCGGTAAGGAAGGGGGAGGAGGGGTGGGTGTTTCGTTTCGGTAGAAACGAAGAAACAGTTTTCGACTTTTAGTTCTTCACTTGGGGGGGGGGGTAACATGGGACTTCGTCCGCTATTAATTCTCTAATGGCCTTATGCGTCCGACTTTTGTGGGATAGTTGTAGCTATTGTAATGAATTTTTCTAATAGATCGAAGGTATCTTGCACGGCTGGACTATTGAGTTTCTCGAACAGATCTGATGGGAAATTTTGACTATTGACAGGATTGGAATTATTAGGTGCGGTGGAAGGGCCGGGTTGGGAAGTTGAGGTGGAAGGGCCGGGCTGGGAAGCTGGGCTCTGTGTGGCAGTTTGACTTCGCTGCTCCCAAATGTTCTCTTTGGGTGGCTCCGGATTGATACGTGAAGCTCTTTGCAGCCTCTTCCTTTCTTTTTCTGCATCCATCCGGGGTTTTGGATTCTTCGGGCAACCAAGGAAATTTGCGGGGTGTTCCCTCCGCATAAACAGCATTTGGGTGCATCGCCGAAGGGCTTCTCACACTCCTTGGCAAGATGATTTCCTGCGCACTTGACGCACCTTGGAGTGCGCGTGCAAAATTTACTGGAGTGGAAAAACCCCTGGCATCTGAAGCACTGGGGTGGACCATATTTTTTACGTAGGATTTCGACTATTACCTTTACATAGCCGATGACAGAGACGGTTCGGAATATGGATTTGTGAAAATCCGTACTTGCCATTGAAATCATAAACAGTGGCATGGGTGCTCCTGTTCTTCGGTTTGACATGTTATGGCATTCGTCCACTCGGAATCCTTGCCTATCCAGGTCACTAATGATCTCCATGGGAGGCATGTCTATGGGGAGGCCGCGGATGACTGCGCGCAGCTTTTTATCCTGAGGGAGCATGTACGTGTATCCCTCCAAGTGGTTCTCGGAAATGTAGCGCCTGATCAAGGAGTAGGCGTACGGGGTCTGGGGAAAAATTCGGAATTTAGTTCCGATCAATTTGGCTTCTAGCTTGAGCTTAGTTATCTGCTGTAGGTGCTTCAATAGTGCCGCTTGGTTATTGACATTATCAATGGTGATCGGCGGGACATGGAATTTTTTCTGAGGAGCAGCGGGTTGCTCGACGTCGGTGGAGGTGCCTTCAATAGGGTCAGTGGTGTCCATACTATTGGTGACTGGAAGATCGGCAAACTTGTTTTGGGTTGTAATAACCTCGTCCGTCTTAGCCTTCTTTGATTCGGAGATGGTGTCATCAGGGTTTTTCCTTCCTTTTTTTTTCTTCGAAAGGATGACTTGGAAGGGTGCCTCAAGCGGTTTAGTGGGTAATCCCCACGCATCAATTTGAGCTTGTAGGTTCTTTTGTTGTTCGGCTATCTCCATCTTAGAGACGTGAGCGTATTTGAATTTAGCCTCGTCGAGGACGTCACCTAGCTGGCGTAGGTTGGGGGATTGGTCTATTTGGAGCTCGAGGGGAATTGACCTCAGCTTGGATTCCATCTCTTCTAAACCACGGATGACGGCCCTCACCTCCGTGGATAATCTGCTGTTATTCAAGGAATTAACCAGGATGTTCATCGTTACTTCGAAGCCTTTCTGGAATTCCTCTTGTTCGGGGGTAGGAGTAGAATGCTCTATATGGTTTTCCATGATCTGATCGGGTTGTCCAGTTTCGGTCCGGGTCGGAAGGGTAGATATCGAGGTGATGATAATGGGTGATTGAGCAAAATTAGTGGCAAAGCCAGTAATTTAGATTACTGAAAAGATACTTCCAATGATAAAGGCAGTATGAGACTGAATAAAGCGCAGGTAAAATGACCAATATCGCAAGCAGTATCAGAAGACAGATGCTTGAGGAGGCATTTGATCAGTCGGATGGAAGTCTAAGGATACATTAAATCACTATGAGCGCTAGAGGGCGCTTTACATTCTCATACACGTACACTGAACAATATTGTTAGTTAAATATTAGTATTTATTGGTAGTGATCTCTAAAAAAAAACATTTATAATGTTTTAGTATACTATTTTTTAAAAAAGTACTCCGAATATTGGGATACCTTAAATTAAGGAACCTTAAATTAAGAAACCTGCTTTCTGGCAAGTTAAATGCTAAGAAACTTTTTTTGAAATATTCAGTTAATGTTTTTAAATTATTTCTGTAAAAGTTTTTATGTTGAGAGAGGGATTTATTAACAGTTATTAAATGACAAATGCAAGCACAATTTCTTTCTACAATTTGATTCATAAAACAATGAATGCATTTCAAATTGGGATGGCAAAAGGATGATTTCATTTAATTTAATTATAAAACATATCATTGAATTATTTTCATTAATATTCATGTTATAAATATTATTGAAATATAAATTGTAGTGCTCAAAATTTTTAATTAAAATGGCGTTAATTTCTCATGTTTTCCTCTCAACAGAACCATAGACAAGGGACAATACCTGACCTGAGACTTCCCTGTCCTAACTTCCACACTATACCACTGGGAAGAAGTTAGCGCATCCACAGATTTAGCTTGCAGCGGCCTTCTATACATAGCAGGTCTTAAGCGACTTTAGGCTCAAACTCAGTCACAAATCCTTGACCTTCACCAGGCGACTACGACCACCCCTCTCAACGGTAATGATGGAGGTAATTGTATTTGAAGATGAGAAAAAAGCTGCAGCTTCGAAATTGGATGAAGTGGTTAGTTTATGAATATTATAAATATACTCAGATGTTTATTTTCATATTTATATTTATTATTTTATTTATTTAAATGATGTTTTATAATATATAAGGGTTGCCCAAATGAAAAATGAACTCGTGCAGTTGTGTCAGAATGATTGCAGTTATGGCAGCGCCACCGAACAGGGATATAAAGAGAGATAGGAGGTGTACATCGCATACGATGTGCAATAATGAAGCATGTTCGTGGTAGAGGAAATAGTTCAAAAGTAAAGTCGTGCTATTCTTGGATACGTCCGTATTGTAACAATGCGCAGTAGTATGGCTTCTGATTGCGGAAGGTAAGCTGGATGTGGGTATCTATCAGCAAACGGGTGAAGTCAATCGCGATCACTTCTTAGTTCGAACAATTGGTGCAAAAGTTTCGTGAAGGGTGGCAAACGTATCAGACCTCCATGAAAATACCGGTCAAAACGTTTCCCTCGACACTCAGACAACCTTAAATAAATTTCATTGAAAAGTGTTAGAACACCAGTCGTACAGTTCAGATTTGTCTCCCTGAAATCTTTCACACTTTCCCCCCTAAATAGATCATTAGGTTTCCATTTGAATGATGAGGGGAAGGAAGCTTTGCAGGACTTAATCGAGAATCACCCACGATCTTTCTACAGCGGAGGCATAGGCCTGCTGTCGAAACAATGGGACCTGTGTTAGAACTCCCATGGCAATTTATTTTCATTTCCAATAAAGATATTATTTTTATTCAAGTTGTTCGCTTTTTATTTGGGCAACCCTTATATATATATATATATATTATAATATATATATTATAATATATTTATTGGTAAGTCAAACTTATAAGTTAACTTTTATGATAGTTATGCATCATAAACGTAATCGTATAATTTAACTTTTATGTGTTTTATGAAATCCAAAAATATGGTGGCTCTCAAAAGGGTTTTTACAATTTTCTATAAAATATGTTATCGACTAATAAAATTTAATACATCAGAATAGTAAATTTTATGTATGCAACTTTTTCTTAATGGAGCAACGTATTCAATGTTTAAAAAAAGCAGAACTTTTATTTTGAAAAATTAATAATAATAAAAAAAACTACTAAAAATTACATCATAGAAGTCTCTGTACACTTAAAAAAACTAAACATAGTTTTTAAACATTGATTTTTTTCTTAATCTAGTTCTTTGTAAGGTATCTTTTTGCGTTCACAATAGCTCTTAAACATTTCGGTATAAATTTCACCATTCTTTCTTTTTGTTGTTGTTGTTATTTCTGTATCGATGTTCCTCCATTCTTTTGGGATTACTGTTCTTAGTTCACATTTTGTTTTTATGACATATTTTCTGACTCTTAATTTTAATTTCTTCCAAAATAAGATCCATTACATTTAAGGTATCCGAACACGTTGAAAATGACCAAATTCAGTCAAGACATAATTTTTTATTTTTATTTTATTGAATAGAGCTATCTTTTGACTTTACGAAACATACTTTGTTTTGTTTCTACACTACCTAGAGGCCAAGTTACAATCCATTTTATAAAGTTAGAAAAACCGGAAGTGGATTTTTGATCTACCAGAAGTGGGCATTTAAATTGCTCAAAATCTATCATGGCGAGTCTGATAACTCAAAATATTACGAATGTATTTCTATAAAACTTTTTGAACCTGATATTTATGTTTCTAGAGAATGTACTAAAATATTTCTTATTGTATGAATACTTGTTGAGTTATGGCTTGTTATTTAAATAATGGTCTCATAAAAAAAATGTAACATTTCTTATAATGTTTACTTATTTTAAAATAAGTTCTAAAATTTTCAAATTTTAATAAAAAAATTAAAATTTTAGTACATTTTCTAGATAAATGCATCTAATTTGTTTTAGCAATACTTTTACTAATATATGTTAATTACTTTTTTCTCTAAGTGCTTTCAAGTTTTTCAAAAATATTGCTAAAATTTAACTTATAATTGTGATTTTTATAAAATTCAGGTAATTTATTTTAAATTTTGATAGTTTAATAGTAATATTTATTGGTATTGAGTCCTAAAAGAGCATTTATAATGTTTTAATATGCTATTTTGTTAAAAAGTACTCCGAACGTGTTCGGATACCTTAAATCAGGTGATTGAGATGGTGTTTTTAAAGCTTGGGGATAGTTATATATTGAGACACCAGAGGCGTACGTCTAGAGCAGTATGCTTAGGGTCACTATCTTGATAAGAAATGAAGTTGTCTCTAATACCCAAATTTTGAGTGGATAATTTCACACACAAATTGTCCTTAAAATATTTAAATAAAGCTCATGATTCCCAATACCATCATTAAGTACCAAATTTTCTAATCCTAAAGCTGACATACATTCTACACAAGAACATCTCCACCACCATGTTTCAATGTTCCAACTAAATTCACGGAATTGAGTTCCACTTTTTTTTCTTCTCTAAACTATTATTATATTCCCTTTGGAACCAAAAATGTTGAATTTGTTCTCATCTGCAAATAAGACATTACTCCAATACGTTTATCATGTATTTAGTAAAGGTAAGTCAAAGCTTTCTATTTTTGGCACTTGCAAAAAGTTTTTTTCAAGCACAACGCTCGTGTTATCAGACTGTGATCTGAGTACTCCTCCAACAATTTAAGATGAAATTGGGGTAAAATTTCTTTCCGCCAGTAAATGCCTAAACTTTTGTAGCACTCAGACGTGGATTTTTAATAAATTTTTTGACAAAAAATCACTGATCACGGTGAGTTAACTTCTTTTGACATCCTTCTCTTGCCTTGTTTTTGATTCTAATCACTTTATCATGTGCTGTACCTTGGAACATTTGCTAATTTCGTAATATTCCGAACTGATTTACCTTGATTGAAGTGAAAAATCCTCAATTTTCTAACGCTTTTTTTTCGTGGTCTCTTTACGAATACAAGCCATTTTTAGAAAGTACAATAAATGAATAGAATATTTTACAGAAAGCAAACGATTTTTAGTATGTCGTCACAAAGCAGAAATGAAAAGAAGCTACAGACGATATTTTTTATCAAAATAATTCATCCAAAAAATGTTCTGGTGTATTGTAACTTTTGTGACGTATTTTTCATTCTCATTCCTGCGTTTTATTTCTTCTAAAAATAGAGAGAGTAAGTATTTAAAAAGTAAAATGAGTCTTATTTCAAATCCAATGAGGAATATATAAAACGAAATTGGATTATATATATATATATTTAAATTTTAATTTTAGGCTAAAGTAAGATTTCTACAACTTTTTCAAGTGGTCGAACGCTTTAGAGAGTCACTGTATGTTCTATTTCAATTTGAATAAAATATTTCTTTCATTTATAGCTCTGTTCACTCCCCCCAAACGTCGGTTCAGTTTTTCGAGTAGCCGATAGCCCTGATGGGTAAGTTTGAATATATATTGCATGTTTATTACCTTTTCAATCGAATTATTTAAATTTGAAATTATTTTGATTATTTCTTTATTCATAACTATGGAATAAATTGTAAAAATTAAGATTTTTCGAAATGCTTGATAATTGTCTTTTTGGTCAGTAAAAAGTTTATTGTGCTAGATTTTAATCAGAAAAGGCTGTATATATTCTAAAAGTTTAATTCTTCCTACTATGTATTGGGGCATGATCTCCAAAGTATATAAAAAGTCTCCAAAGGTATATAAGTAAACCTAATAGTTTTGAAGTTAAATTATTTAACATAAGGCACATTCTCAACATTATTAACAGCTTCCCTTACAAATTTTTTTGAAAAAAAATATCAAAAAATCATTACATTATTTTATTTTATTATTAAATACAAGGAAACGAAACAAAAAAAAATAGATGCAAGTTTTAAGTAGAATTTTTAATTTTTTACAGGTGTAAAAACATTTAGCTTTAATATTAGTTTACTATCCCGAATTATCTCTGGCAATTGGAAAAAGTTAAATATTAGGCTTTGTATCATAGTTTTTGAAACAAGGGACAACACAAAGTGATACCTGACATTCTGTACACTGGTATCTCTCTCTCTCTCTGGTCTCTTTTTTTACTGGTTTACCTCTTTACGGGAGCACGGAGTACACTGACTCGCTGGATTAGATTTTTTTTCAGCAGCAGGAATAACATCTGGAAAATGCGGGGTTAAACTGAGTGGTGAAGAACTAATTCTGGGTCTTCCTGATGCAGCATGAAACTCGTCGCGATTATTTTCTGAAATTATTTTTTCAATCAGATCTATTCTATATTCTTTAGGTGATCGTGAACCTCCTGATTTACAGTACAGAATGTAGGCTACATACAGCAGAATCACTTCCACTATTTTCAATTTACACCATTATCACTCTCTGAAATATCATCGCTTTCGCTATTTTGCATCATCGCCATTATTTTACTTTTTTTCAACGGAACTATCCTTCTTTAAACATTACTAATCCACAAGCCGACGTGTACTATATAATAGGGAAAACACAGCCTATCCTGCCAAAAGATCCACGAAACCAACAAAACTTTGCAAACTGACAATCAAAAAGCTGAATGTTCCCTTTCATTTCCTCCAGGCTGAGCAAATTCATGATAAAACAAATTCTGCTTCCCCCGAGTTTTCTTGGGATAATAATTAACTGCATTGTATACGAACCCGAGATAACTCGGGTTAATCAGGCAAGCGGTTTAAAATAGTACTCTGAATTATGAGAAAAATTTCATGTACAAAAAGAGTTTGAGCTTTTTGATTTATGTTAGAATTCAAAAATAAAGTTTACTGTTAAATTCACATATTTTTCACTCTTTATTATTTAGGAAAAGAATCGGTTCCGTCTCGGGAGACAAGAAAGTCTATCTTCATGATTCGTCGACAGGTGCTCGTATAAGGCGATTCGCTGGCCATACACGATCGTGCACGTCACTAGCCTTCAACAACTCATCCGATATTCTTGCAACTGCTAGTTTAAATGGAGAAATAATTGTCTGGCCCATCGATGTAAGATACTTTTATGAACTGAAAGCTTAAATATTTATATAAATTGCTGTTAGTGTCATTTATATCCTATGTTTTATGTTATTCAAATTTCCGTATGCTTTTTATTTTATATAGGACGAGGCTGACATTTTGAATGTTTGCCAAGTTGTAGAGTCGATAGACTTTTGCTCCGATATGAATCTCGTGGCAGGGGCAGTGGGGCCCCTAGTCGTAATGTGGGACATAAATTCAGGAGTTCGATACGGTTTCTGCCCCACCAGAAACAAGGAGGAAACCGTATCGTAAGTATTTTTATCTGTTTCAAAATGTGCGTAACATATATGGGTATATACCGCATTTACTCGAATCTAAGCCGCACTGTTTTTCCAATGTTTTTGCTACTGAAAATCAGGCGTGGCTTAGAATCGAAAGTAAAACATTAGCTGGTTGGGAGAAATTGAGTTTCCTCCCCTTTCAAATGGAAGGATGTAACGTCCATTCTGGCCACTTGCATCGAGTCGAGGGCGTACCATTCCACAGTTTATCTCCCAGTATTCAATCTATCCTAAACACCGTTGTTTTCTCGTATTTAAGAAATTTTTTGCATACGCTTACTTTTAATAATCTAAACCTCTAAAGAGATATTGGTAAAAGTATCCAGATGAGTTCACTATGACGCAAGTATGAAAAAGGAAGGCAATTTTGTATGCAAAAAAAAAAAAAAAGGGTCACAGAGCAGCAACAGTCTTTAATAATTCTTTTGGCATTCTTCTATAATGCATTCTTTTTCAATTCTTACTATTTGTTCACACTCACCCTATATATATATATATATAGATATATATATATATATAAATTTTCAATCGTTGATAATGTAACACCATATATAGAAAGGAAATATAGAAAATTGCAAGGAAAATCGCTTTCTGTTTTGCCACTTAATATTGTGACTCTGTCATATGTATATACGCATTTATATTAATTGTAATTATTTAATAAAAAGTAACTAAATTGAAATTGTTCTTTGTTGACAAAATTTTTTTTACTTGTTTTTAAAAATGTTGCATAACAAATGCATTGGATGGCACGGAAGACAACACCACGAGGGAAAATGGCGACGCTAGCACCAATTCCGAAGTCAGTTGGGACGAATAATTTTCGAAATATGACACTGACGGTTAGAGAAATTATAGGTTCATGCATGTATTTGAAAGTTTGCAATAGTGGTAAAATAAATTAATTATTTACTTCTTATTATTCTCACTGAAAACTTTTAAAAATATTTCATAAGCATCGGATACCGATGGACCTTTTACACAACTTTTTATTTTTTCTCAAAATCGTGTAGGGAATCGGGGGTCCTGCTTACAATCGATGACAGCAATTTTTCACAAAATCATTTTGAGAATTAGGGTGCGGCTTAGAATCGATGGTGGCTTGATTCGAGTAAATACGATATATATATATAAAAATAAAAATATATATATATATATATAGCAGTAAATAATTCAAAAGAAGACTAATAAATCCCAAGCATCCTAAGATCAGACCGGAAGAACCAAGAACATGGAACCATGACAAACCAAAAAGAAATGTAGCTAGAGGGGAAAACTATTATGATTTCTCGAGCTGTCACTGGTTTAGGACAGTGAAACAGGATTAAACAATGTTTGTGAGATCTCAACCTTCTCCTGCAGCAGAAATTGTTTCTACATAATAGCTCCCAGTATAAATTAAGGCAAAAGCGTAAAACCCACGTGGGTGAATATAACAGCAATAGAATAGAAATTGCAATATTAAATTACCATAGGAATCCGGAAGAAATAGACAAATATAAATATGTATAAACAAAAATATTTGCAAGAGAGGTTAATAATGAATATAACCATAATTAACAATAATGTAAATGAGCAAAGAACCTCTAATCTTACCCGATGTATACAGATTCCACAAATGTACTGACTCAATGCATTAAAAAAACACAGCAATACTAAGAATAAAGGCGCCATCTATATATATTTTTAGTAACTAAACTTAATATAAGCATATATTAAGAATATTATATACTATAGACTAAATATATTAAGAAATATAACAATAAAATTATATACTATAAAATAAATAGAAATGAATACTTAAAATAAAAATAATTAAATAGCTATAACTTTGATGACATATATTTATAAATAAAATTAGCTGAATAGTTATAGTCTAGGCAACTTTGAAAGAATTTTTTATAATTATTAATTCTCAATACTTCTTCAGATACTAAATCATTATTTCTTTTTATATAATTTAGAATGATATTTCTAAAAATTGAAATGTGAAGGGTACTATTCCAATATGGCATTTTTATAACATTAAAATCAAAAGAGTCTCTTTTATCAAAAATATTACTTTTTAGCATATTATTTTCAACTTTTAATTCTAGATCAAGGAAATTTGCTGACTCTATATTGCAATTGGTTTTTAATAGTTTCAGGTAGGTTGGATAATAATCAAATATAGGAGTAAAGTCAACTTTATTACTGAAAATAATTAGATCATCGATGTATCTAAAAAAGTAACAAGAGTCTGTATCAATTTTTTCATTCTCGTAATAGTGTAAATAGATATTAGCCAGATATTAGCCAGACTATTACTAGCTGGGCCACCCTGTGGCAAACCTTTAATTTGTTGATAATATGAGTCATTATGAAATATGTAATTTTCTTTCAAAACAAATTGTATAATAATATTATATTTATCATAGTTTATCAATCTATTTAATGAATATTTAATATAAACATTTCTAAGTACTTTAATCATATCCTCTATATCAATAGAGTTGAATAAGTCTTCAAAATCAAAGCTATGCAAAGATTTTAACACTCTTACCTTGCATATTCTCAACGATATCTTTACTATTCTTTACAATAATGGAGTTTGAGATATTGTCTAGAGTGTGTTGTATAACTTTTTGCAGCACCTTGCCTGGTTGTGTAATATAGGTATTAAAACCATTAGTAATAGTTCTGAATTTAATTGGACGCTTATGAAATTTTGGTGTTAGAAAAATATAAGGAAAATTGATATTCTTTGTATATAAATCTAGTTTTTTATAAAAAGCTGAAATACGGTTACTGATTTCTCTATTGCTGCTATTAGATTTAATAAACGCATTATTGTTTTGAAACTGTTTGTTAAGTATAAAGTTATAAAACCATTTGCAAATGATTGCATAGTTGCCCTGAACTTTATCTACATATACAATAATGAAATCTTTTTGAATATTTGAAATTTGGTGTTTTATATCTTTATAAGAAATATTTTTATCAGTTTTATAGTTAAGATTAAGTAACTCACTCAAAACTTTGCATTTAAACTCATTGAATGCTTCGAAAGGAAAGTTGTATTTAATTGCTATTTTTGTAATGAAGTTATTAATATCTTTAGAAATTTGTGCTTTAATAGCTTTATTATTATTAGAACGCATAATTCTAAAGCCAGTACCCTTAACCATTAATTCTCTGAGAGTTTTATCTTTAATAATATTTAAATTACCAGATATGACATGTTTATGATATTCATCAATGAAATCTACATAATTATGACAATTACATACAATATTATTATGTTGCAAATTAATAGAATTGTAGTTAAAGATGGATCTACCAATTTTCTTATTATATTTAAATGCCTTTTTAATGTTAATGTTTTTTACTGGGAAAAATTGAATATACTTCTCAAACACTTTAGTAAAGTTTACATGATTATAGGATTTATTCATGAAAAGGGGATGTTACAGTATTCAGTTGTAGAATTTAAAACATTATCATGTATTGATATATTAAACTTACTGATTAAGAAATTACAAAAATCTTTCATAACATGTAACGCTTGACATTCTATAAAGTTATCGTAACTAAGTATATAATTAAAAAGTTTGATTTCTTTTTTATTCAAACCAAACATGAAATTTTTTATTTGATTAATGTTATAAACAGTTTCAAAATCACTACAGAATTCATTAATTTTAGCTGTAATATCCTTGGAATCTCTACTTTTTCTTTTATTCCTTTTACCTCTTTTTGTTCTCTTGGCTATTTTATTAATATTATTATTATGATATATATTTAGTTTACATGTAATTAAAATTCCTGTATGGAACAGTAATTTGCATCTATCAATTTACAGAAATATTGTTTTGAATTTTTTACTTGGGAATGATAACTTAAATACCCACAAAATAGATAAATTTAATAATATCAAGAAATTCTTCCAATGCTGCTTAGATCATGACTATTCTTTTAACTTCTTAAGAACTTATATTCATCACAAATACATTAATCATCTTGCTACTTCTGATTACAAAACCACCACACAACAATAGGAACTCAAAGTCAGCATATTTATGGTTTTGCTGTGAAGATTCTGTTTTAACACTCTTCTCACAGTTTATATTTTTTCCACACCCTTCTTAAAAATCTTATACATTGAAAAATTTCTACATTTTTGACAACCAACCAAGTTATAGCCTACCAAATTTGATTGTCATCTCTCTTGGTGTCTATCTTTACAAGCTGGTTTAAAGGTTGCGGTTAGGTGTAATTTGGATTTTTATCACAATGCATAATAGAGTATCTCTTGGAAAAAGCTCTATGAGCAGAACATTTGAAAATCTTTTTTGAAGAATCTTTTTATTAGGTAATACTTTTAGTAATTTTCTGCTTAAACATTTTAGGAGAATTTTTTGCTGAATCGTAGTCGGTTGTTCTTTCATACTTTCTGTGAGATTTTTTATACTTTAAATTTCTATTTATTTTATTTTGGTTTTTCCTACCGAGTTGCAAAGGGGGAAGGTTGGCGCCTTCAAACTAGTTTAACCCCACTTATTCGGTCCTAAGTCCGAAATTGCTTTTTGACTCGCTAGGTTCTTATTTGTATTTCATTTTTATATCTTCTTTAGATTCGATCTTCATGTTTTTATTAAGTTATTTCTTGTTATGTTCTTTATTTTCTGCTTTTTGTTTTTAATATATTTTCTAAATTTCTTCCATATATATATATTTTCATATCTCCTTTTAAATTCTGTTGTCTTGTTATCTAGCAATTGATATTCTTTTTTAAATAACTTTAATATATATTTATTTGTTTATTTTTCAGGTTCATAAAATTTACGCCCACAGGACTTTTAATGGGCATCACGAACAGATATTATTCACGAAAAGAGACACTAGCAGAGGTAATACCATACTATATATATATATTAGGCAAAATAGTACATGACATTGCCAACTTTGTCACATTTATTAAAAGAAGTTATAATGTTGTTTCTATTATTTACTACACCTTACATGACATTAAAGTGTAGTTTGTTTCTTGGTATCATTAAGTTTTCCAAAAATTTATTCTTTATCAAAAACATATACTGCTAAGTTAATGCAAAATGCATTCTACCGTCCCTTATACGTATACTTTATTGAGTCTGTCAGTGCATGAAGAGTGATAGATATACCAGCTGGTTATTGGATATGTTTACAACTCTATGAGTAGTAATGATTTAGGTAATTTATTAGAAATGAAGGTAGGGGGATGGCAAATACGATTGTATTAAAATTCTAAAATCCAAAGTAAATTGAAATGTTATTTTTGTCATGTTTCAGTACTTTTATGTTTTCGCACGTAGTACCCATGTAGTTTTCAGACTACATAGTATAGAGATAAGACTACTATATGTATAGAAATAAGATCTCTATACTTATGTATAGAGAGAAGACTACAATATATATTTATTCCAACACAAACAGTTAATTACATTTTAGCAACAGTTTCATTTAAGGTAAACTATTCCTGTGATTTTTAGACATTTCTTTTTTACTTCATGCTACGTGCAAGATTTTTTAAAAATCAGGCTTGTATATTGTTGATTGCAAGGTAATACATGCCATTGATAAATCTTTTGTCAATCTGTTTTCTAACCTTTGACAAAGTACATGTTTTAGTACCGAAAAAAGACTTATCACAAGAGTGAGAATTGTAACTATGTGATAGTTAGTTTTTTTTAACTGAAGCTAAGGCATCTGACACACCATTCCACTTTTCAAATATTGAGATTTCAATATGAAATTCAGACTCTGCAACTTTTGATATTCGATAGCATTTCAATTTTTCAATGTATTTTGGCATATCTCAAATTTTTATGTCCAAATAGCTTTACACTGTAAATCTATTGCCTGTGTTTCTAAAATTTTCCAATTCTATTGAATTTTTTAAATTTGTTTAGAAACTGTTCCTTAATAAATATTTCCCTTAATGCGCCTCAAAATTTTTGTTGATGATTCATAACAAGAGTTCCAATCAGTTTTTTTAAAAAGTGGTGATTCATCAAAATTTTTTTAAGATTTGGAAAATTACAAATTTTTCAGAATCAATATCTTTACTAAAATTAAAAATCAAAAACATCTTTATCGGTACAAACATAACCTCAATTGTTTTTCAAAGGCCTTGCAATTTTCATTAAGTTTATTTAAATGTAATATAGCATGTCCATGTGTGTAAGAGAGAAAAATTAATTTTACAAACCTTTAAATCTCACAATTTTATACAATTCTTTAATCTGTTCCAACTTTTTAAAATAAAGTGCTTTTCTTCCATACAGTTCACAAACCTTTCTAACTTGCCAACATAAGTTATTATACATTAAAAGTGTATCAAATTGGTGATCAACATCATTTAATAGCTTTTGAGTTGTCTTTTGTGCATGTTACGTGCAACTGTAAAATTTATGGTTTGATGAACTTATCGTGATATTTCTTTGAAATCGCTAGTTGTGAATTTTCCCCGTAGGACTTGCTGAGCAAAATTATTCAAAAAAATTATAATTGGGTAACCAATTTCATTTTGAAATATATATGTAATGTAACAAAACTTTTTCTGGGCCATTCATATTAGGAGCTCCATCTGTCGCAACAGAAATAACTTTTCTTTTAATCTATTGACTATAACTTCGCAAGCATCAATATCTCTCGTTATTTTTTATATATTTGCTAATTTTAAAAGTTTCTTATAAATTTTATTATCTTTACGAAAACGTGCAATAAATGCCAACCTGGAAGATAATTTTCTATCATTTGTTACATTGAGATGTTATATCTATTAATATCATTAAAAATTTTATCAAAAATATTAGCATCTATTTTTAAAATCCTATCTGTAACAACATTTGTCTTTTCTTACGATTCTCGTATTATTTAAATAATTTTTTCTTTATTATAGAAATTTTGAAACAAACTGGGATCAGTTTTTATCATAATTGTTTTTTAAACTTTTCATTTGAAAATACTTTTGACAGTTTAACTAGTATTTGAGAAATTCTGTAACATTGTTATTGGTTTTTACAAATTTTGATAACAAATCCTTAGGATTTTCACCGACCTTTAACCGTCAAAACATTTCCTATATAACATCAGGAAACACAATTCATGTTTCCAAATTATATTGTTTGGAGAAATGTTCATTTGTAAACACACCTCTGAGATTTAAGGTATCCGACTACTTACGTCAACTTTTTTTTGGAAAAAAAAAAAAAATGGAGGTATGGGGATTTTTTTGTTTATAGATTTATTTAGTACATTTTAAGAAAAATATGCTAGAATTAAGAAGATAAAAAGAAATTATTACTAAAATGTGGGGAAAATTGGTAAAAATTTACAAAAAAAATATAAACGGGGCCCTCAATCTATACCAAAATTTTATGAACAAATTTTCAATTCTGACGTGCTGCTAAGTTATTCATATTCGAAATGACCTTCAGGATAAGAGATATTTTAATTTTTACAAAAAACGAGAACACTTTGTCGTAGTTATTAAATGAAATAGCTTAAAAAAACATTGATTATATTAACATAAGGGATTGTAAATTTTGTAATAAAACAGTGATTGATAAATCTGAAGATTACAGAACTTCTACTTTATAATATAGAACATACACACAAAATTTCAGTTATTTTTTTTTCAAAAACTTCTAAGCTATTGCTGTTTTCGTTTGAGCCTTTTCAACAAAATATATATATAAATATATATATACTGAGTATAACACGTCTTAAAGTACGACATCTTGCTTAAAGTAATGGCATTTGCTTTTACTGAAACATTTGCAGTTTTTGTTCTAGTGAACGGAAAATAATAAACTTGGTATTTTTATAAAGCTAATAAGATGGCCTATAAAAAATCATAAAAAAATTTGGCAATTTTTGACAAAATTTGCAATTTTAGGGTAGTCGGTTACATTTCAACGGAGATACTCACACTCATTGTAAAACTAACCTTTTGCCGTCGAAGAATCCAGAGTAGACCATTTAAAATTTGTTTTCAAACTGGAGGTTTCAAACTTTTTACAATGCAATGTAAATAATTTTCTGTTCATAACGTAGGGACAAAAATAAGCTTTAACGACTTCCAGTACTTGGGTAACAAATTACAAATAACTCATTTTTTTAAGTTCGAAAATTGTAGGAATGAAATTCTTTAAATTCAGTATTTTCTCACTTTTTAGCCTTGTAATGAATCTTCAGATACGAACTTCATGGATTAGATCTTTTTAGCCTTGTAATGAATCTTCAGATACGAACTTCGTGGATTAGATCTTTTTAGCCTTGTAATGAATCTTCAGATACGAACTTCGTGGATTAGATGTCTGGCACAGGAGAAGACATAAACAGTCTTTCCCTAATAAAATGATCACTGTAATATTAGTACTTTTTCGTCATCATTGATTTTTTTAATAAATGAATTTCATAAATTTTAGCTCATCTGAACTAAAATAAACCTCAATTGTATTAAGAAGTGTGTAGGGATGGCCGAAAAAATATGCTTTCTCTTTTTTTTAACAGGTATTTTTTTTTCTTTTTTCAGACTTCGAAGACTAATTCTGACGAGGAATCTGATCTTGGTGTGATTCAGAGTAGTTTGGTTCAGACACGAACACCGGTTAGTGTTCTTTTTTATTTTTCACTTTGCTTTTACCATCTTAATTTTTAATTCTTTTAAATTTTGGCTTGCATAAAACAAGATTCTTAAAAGTATAAAATGCAATAGGGGTCGAAAAGTGCTTGAAAAAATTTCATGTAAGTAATTTTGTCTTTTTTTTATTTTTCAGACCTACTACATCCCTAATTTTAATCCTTCACTCCCTGACGAGGTTAGTATTATTTTTATTTCTGAAATTTTTCAATTCCTACTATTAATTCACTCTCACCCCATATCTATCTATCTACCTTGTTCAAATTTTTAATCGTTAATAAAATTCTTTCTATTCATCCATTCAAGTTCAAATACACTTTTTAAACTTGTAGTGGATGACACTTGATGTCAATGTAGTTTTTTGAAATATTAATTCCTTAATTAAATTAAAAAACTAGTAAGTAGTTACAAACAAAAATAGTAGTCCAACAGTATATGTAGAGAGGAAAGTCGTTCGTTGTGTCCATGTAATCCAATGCATAGCGCGTTGGACTTCTAATCCAAAGGTCGTGCGTTCGAATCCCACGTAGGATGGCCCAATTTCTGATAATGTTATTATTTTTTTACTATGCTATTTTATTAAACAAATAAATTTAATTAATGAATAAATAGCAACAAACAAATGAAATAGTTCAACACCATATATAGAAAGGAAAATAGAAAATTGCAAGAAAAATCGCTTTCTTTATTGTCATTTAATATTGTGATTCGGTCTAATTATTTAATAAAAATTAACTAAAATAAAATTTTATTTGTTGACCTAAGTAGGAATTGAGTTAATTTTTTTTTTACATATGTTTCAAAGAATTAAGGTCCGTTCGGGGTGAAAACGATTTGAATGAACTTTTTTTTAGAGATGTTTCCCCCCCCCCCACCTTCAATTTTTAGCCTTCTGCATCTGTATCCTCAGAGTGAGAGCCGACCTCGTAATTTTTAACTATGGTTAAGTGACGAGGATGACACCTGAGCTCTGGCATCCCCTCTCCTTACTTCCACACCACACCGTGGGCGTTTGAGCCTCGACAGTGCAACAGCCCCCTCTAGGCTCAAACTCATGATACGCCAACCATGAGCCCGTTATCTTGCCCACTAGGTACCGCGTCCTCGCGTAGCCAAAGCCATCTTGAAGAGATCAGGCCGTGACAGCCTTTATATGACGTCACGAAAGGAGGGAATGCTTTTATACGCGCACTCGCTTTGTGAGGAATATAAAGCTTACGACATTTATTTCTTTTCAGGTCATAGACTAATATTTCCACATTTTATTGATTTTTTTTAGTTCTCACTTGGAATATTTTCTGATGAAAGTTATGTATTAATACGCTAGAATGATGTCTAATATTTTCCCGGAAAAGGGAAAAATATCACTCGTGAAAGGCTCATAACAGTAGAAGAAAAATCGAAGAAAAAAACTGACTCAATGTAAAATAAATCCTATCAGATAAAATTAAAAAAAAAAACTTTACTTGCAAAGAAAATTTGATAAGTAGAACATTAGAGGCATATTAATAAAAAATCATGTGAATTCATAAACATTTTGCTGGAGTTCCTTTTTCTTGTGAAAGGACATATTTTTTTATGCTCATAGAATCAATGAATCATAACAAAAGAAAGAATTATATTAAAAAAATGCATGCAAAAATACATACAAATATAGAAATGACAAATATTTTAGACACCACAGTAATTATAAAGCAAAAATAGATTCTGGATTATATGTTAAAAATGTGTTCAATTAAAGTAATTCATTCATTCAATATTCAAAAATATAAAATAATTTCAATCAAATAAAACAAAAATTTACTTGTAAAGGAAATATGAAAAGTAAAAAAACCATTAGAGGCGTATTATAAAAAAATGCATGCAAAAATATATTCAAATATAGAAATGATAAACAGTTTTAGACACCACAGTAATTATAAAGCAAAAATAGATTCTGGATTAAATGTTAAAAATATATTCAATTAAAATAATTCATTCATTCAATATTCAAAAATAAAATAATTTCAAGAAAACAAAATATAAAGAGAAACATTTACTTGTAAAGAAAATATGAAAAGTAAACCATTAGAAGCATATTATAAAAAAATGCATGCAAAAATATATTCAAATATAGAAATGACAAACAGTTTTAGACACCACAGTAATTATAAAGCAAAAATAGATTCTGGATAATATGTTAAAAATATATTCAATTAAAATAATTCATTCATTCAATATTCAAAAATAAAATAATTTCAAGAAAACAAAATATAAAGAGAAACATTTACTTGTAAAGAAAATATGAAAAGTAAACCATTAGAAGCATATTATAAAAAAATGCATGCAAAAATATATACAAATATAGAAATGACAAGCAGTTTCAGACACCACAGAAATTATAAAGCAGAAATAGATCCTTGATTATATGTTAAAATATATTCAATTAAAATAATTCATGCATCCACAATATTCAAAAATATAAAATAATTTCAATGAAATTATATATAAAAAAGAAACATTTACTTGTGCAAAGAAAATATGAAAAGTAAAGCATTAGAGGCATATTATAATATAAAAAAATGTATGCAAAAATATATACAAATATAGAAATGACGCAAACAATTTTAGACACCATATTAATTATATAGCAAGTATAGATTCTAGATTATACACTAAAAATCTCTTCAAGATGGCTTTACCCAAAGCCGCTCGGGGAGACAATGGAGGGAGGTTCTCCCTGAGCGGCTTCTGATTCGTTATGAAGGGGCAGCTGAGTGACCGTTAGGGAAGGGGGTAGAGAATACACGAAGGTGCAGATCGGCGGGAAAAGTTCTTTTCATTCCCCCGGGGGAGGGGGGTGTAGTTGTGATTGGTGGATGCAGGTCAGTGAAAGGAAGATAGAGTTCAGGGCGCTGACAGGCTATTAAAACGGTAAGTCGAGTAGGCTGGAGAGTTCACTAAATTTTTCTGCTCGGGATCTATTGGATTTTGAGATATTGACGAATTGTGAGAGAACTTCGAACATTTCTCTGACTTCCGGGTCTTTAAGCTGAGTTAGTGTGCTAAATATTTCTTTGGATGATTTTGCACTGGGTTCAGGAGTAGGCAGAGCTTTGCTGACGGAATTTTCAGGCCGGGTCTGGGTAGATGAACTGGTCGTTTGAGCTGATTGAGTCTTGGTTTGGGTGGGAGTTGGGTTTGCGAGGAGTTTTTCGGTAATAAAGAAGAGTTCTCTCTCTCTCTTGCGTTGATTGATAAACATGGATAAAACGGTTGCATCATTTCACTCTTGAGACGAACAATCAAAACAATGGGCTTAAAGTAGAGGTGACCAATCTTTTGGGAAGAGTGCCACTATTAGATAAAAAAGAAATACTTGTGTGTATTAGTTTCGACTCTCCCCTTAAGCAAAAAAATATGAAAAAGTGTTACTTATAGGCTTATTATAGGATGTTTACACACAAATAGCATATTTTTTATACAAGTCTTAAGAATTGAAATTTAAAAATAATTTAATCTATAAGACAAAAGTACAAATACTTAGGTTTTATTATTAATTAACTGTAATTAATTAACCTATTAACAGTCCATAAAATCAGTCTGTTTCTTCCCTGTACAAGAGGGGCGAGGTGAAAAGGGATGATGCAATGAGTCCTAACACAGTCGATCAATCAATTTTACAGATTCAACAATCAGTTACGTTAGGCTTAAAAGAAAAATGAGTAACTTGAAAAACTACAAATTCTAAATAATTATTAAGCAGTCAGTACTTGCTCAATGTGGTTTTTAAATTTGTATATATATTTTTTCAAGTTATTTATTAGGGTTAGTTCTTGAAGATGACAAACAAATTAGGAACAACAAGGCAATTCTTTAAGAGCGATGAGTATGTATTGTCGAAAATCAATCCTTGAAATACAGGATTCAGCAGCCAAATTCGTAGAATAAATATCAGAAGGATTTCACACCTTCAATAACACTCAGACACAATTATCAGTGTCTAACATACAAAAAGATTATCCACATCACCGCTCGTAATATTGAACAGCCGAGATAATCGCTAGTCTTCACGGTCAAGACAAGTTTACTAATCGCTAGTCAAAAACAGACTGAATCCGCACGGCGAGCACCTCTCTATTTATTTCCGTCACGGATACTTCGAGAAAAATTCGCTTGCGTCATAGATCGTGAAATTAGTGGATTTCTCCAAAATTTCGAGAAGAATCCAGAGGGTTCCAAACTCGCCAAAAATAGTCGCCAGCATGGTTGCCAAAATGGTTGTCAAAATGATGCCAAGTCCCCATTGAATCGCCATTATAACGGAAGGGATGGCGTTGCTTGTGAATATTACAATTTTAATATGAAATAAATATATAGCATAGAGTAATATAAATGCATTGCGCATCCAAAAACAAATTATTTACATTATTTTATAGAAAATTCGTAACATTTTAAACTTTTTTAGGTGTACAATAAAAATGATTAACTTTAAACGTTTAATTCTAATTTATTATTAAAAAGGCAGTGCTTGCTTAATGTGACTTTTGAATTTGTTACTTTCTTACAAGTCCTCTATATTAGGATTAGTTCTTGAAAATGCTAACAAAACTAGGTTGTTTTAGGTGAGTGAGGGAAGAACCATCTCTCTCTTTAATATTACAATATTCAGCTACTGAATATCCACGCCTCACTTCATGTTCAAACAATCACTGCTAGCCGTAGCACTCTAACCTCTCTCTCCCTTTCTCTCTAAAGTTTAATCTTAATGTACAAAACTTAATTTGCATACGGACATTTTCATCTTCGCAGGATGTTTTCAATAAACTAAATTTTAAAGACCATTTTCCCCCCAAAAGGATTGTTAGTTGGAAAATTCCGAATAGACCGTGACAGGTGTATATCAGTTAATTTTTAGCGATATTATGATTTTATATATATTATGTTCGTAATAGAAAGCATTTACAGTAGAACGTCGTTTATCCGAATCAATTGGGACTGGACACCGTTCGGATAACCGAAAACTGAATGCGATCCATACAGTAAACGAAACCGGACACTATACGAATATTGAAAATCATCTTATTAGGGAAACGTGCTTGAAGAAAAAACAAAATAGGTGCAAAATGTCGCAATTTTACCTTTATTGTGTAAAGTAATCATTTATTTTTCGCTGTACCATTGTACATCTTCGATTTTTCGCTGCAAGGTCCAAAAGGCCATGTGGTCTAGGCATCGGATCATGACTAGAGTGTCATGAGTTCGATCCCAGTACCACTAAAGATCCACCGTGTAGGGGAGCGATGCACGTTAAATCTGTCGAGAGCTCAAACGTCCTTCCGTTGGTGTGGTGTGGTAGTTAGGAGAGGAGATGTCAGCTCAGGTGTCGTCCGCTTCACTTGACCATGGTTCAAAATTACGCGGACCGTCGCTAAAAGCCCTCGTGTTGCTAATCAGTGCGACGTTAATATTCACTTACTCACTCACGCAAGGTCCAAAAAAAAAATGTTTCGGGGATATTTGACGTTTTGAATAATAAACGTTTGGATAAACGACGTTCTACTGTATTCACAAACTTATCTTGATCCAAAACTACAAAAGTATCTGACAGCCAAATCGTGTAAATTTGAGAAATTGCCCGTCGGTTCAAATTTCCAATATTCAATATAACTTGGATCACTTGAGTTGAAATAAATTCCTTATAATTGCTTTCAAGTCTGGTATGGTGCTGTAGGTTAATAATTCCAATTTCGGTTTCAGGTGGGTAACAATTAACCTCTTGTAGAGAAATTGAAAAAGGATTAATGAAAAGATCAGCATTTTTTTTTTTTTTATCATCTTGAAAATCATCCAAACTAGCACTGAATGAATCCTGCAAAATGAATATTAAATTTTTAAATCTATTATAGCTTGAAGCATTATTAAATTTGGTAGATAGTTAATAATGCTCTCGAACTATCCCCCCCCCCTCAAAATAGAGATGAGGGTGCAGAAGTTTATGTTTAAAATAAATTTTGAGGTTTTTTGTCTGCAACAACCGCATTTTAATAATATTGTTAAAAAAATTGTTATTTTTTGTTATATTTTCAAATTTTTCAATAAGTCTTCGCGTGCCACTGTTACAACCAGGGATGTCTTAAGACTTCTTGAGGCCCTGTGCCCAGAGAAATCTTTAAGAGGAGACAGTATGTAGCATACATTGTCAAATACTCGTACAAACGGTAATTTGAAACATATAAATGTGCACGACTTACAATCTCACAAACTTAGGCACAAACCAGCTCGACTGATGGCCGCATTTCGACTAAATCAGTTGGATGATTGTTTATGGTATTAGGCCTAGACATACATGGACAACGGTCATTACATAATAATAGTCTTATCACTTTTGCCAGCTGACATGCAGTTTGAAATTTCCTGTTTTTTGGTGAATATGTACGGGAATAATATTTGACCAAAAATATCCGAATCATGATTTTATTAAGACTGAGACGAGAATGAATCGAGGCCCTGGGAACTGGTTTAGATGGTCCATGGCTTAAGATGTCACTGATTAAAACTCCGTCATGCCACATTGTGGCACGAGTGCCTCAGGTGTATTCCAAACAGACAAAAAATCATTAATCCTAAATTGCTAAAAATTTAACTTAAATTAGTTGGTTAAATTGGAATTACTTACGAGAGGAAAACCCACGAGAGAGGCCGTTAACCGTGGTTACCAATCAGTATTTCTTAATTAATTTATGTTGGCGAGTTCTGTGTGTGTGTGTAAGGGTTTTTGATACAATTGAATATTCTTATCAAAATATATTAGAATTAATAATCAAAACGGAGGCGTGTATGAATATGTGAAATGTAACTGGGAAGTAAAATTCTTTTGTATATTATACTTGCATGAAACCTGATGGGTCTTGAGGGACAATGAAATAAAAATGGAAAAATGTAACATGAAGTCATAATTTAGATGCACCTGAATTCTATTCTCCCCACTTATATTCTAACAATAACAGTTCTATTTATATTAAGTTAGTAACGGGTTCATAGTGTTCACAGTAGTTAAGATAACAAACACCATAGCCTCAAATTGAGTTACAGATTACCATCCTAGTCATGATAACTTAAAGGTAGCCGACTACCCTAAAACTGTGAATTTTGCCAAAAACTGACAAATTTTTTTAATGATTTTCTTTTATAGACCATCTTATTAGCTTTATAAAAATACCAAGTCTATTATTTTCCGTTCACACTTTAAGCAAGATGTCATACTTTAAAACGCGTTTTACTCGAAATGTGTGTTTTTTTTTAAATGCTCAAACAGGACAGCGACTGCTAAAATAGTTTTGAAAATAATAAACTGAAACTTTTTGTGTATGTTCCGTATAATATAGTAGAAGTGCTTTAACCTTCTGATTTGTCAATCACTGTTTTATTGCAAAATTTACAGTCCATTATGTGAATATAATCACTGTTATTTTTTTAAGCAATTTCATATAATAGCTAAGATAAAGTGCTCTAGTTTTTGTAAAAATTAACATATGTCTTATCCTGCAGGTTGTTTTAAAAATGAATAACATAGCAGCACATCAGAATTGAAAACCTGAAAATTTGTTCATAAAATTTTCATAGAAAATTGTATAGAATGGGCCCTGTTTACGATATTTTTTGTAAATTTTTACCAATTTTTCCCATTTTAGTAATAATAATTTCTTTTTATCTTCTTAATGGTAGCATATTTTTCTTAAAATGTACTAAACAAATCTAAAAACCACACAAAAATCCCCATATCTCCATTTTTTTTAAAGTTGTCGCAAGTAGTCGAATATTTTAAAAGCTATTTGAACAAATTTAATTTGGTTCCGTCGCCTTCCTGTGATTGTAATATTGATCGCGAGGAAAATGTGTGCAGGACATGTGTATTTCTTCTGCATGTGTGTGTATATTCCAAGTTTATAGAAAGAAAGATCTTCAGACTGGCTCTCAAGGGCATCAATATAATGTAGCTTCCAAATTTTCGCCAACTTATTTCCATCAGAAAAATGCTTTTTTAAAAGTTTTGTAAATTTATTATTATATTTGTGATCCTTCAAGATTTATAAATTTTTTTCTTTCTTTGTAATGTATGTTCCATACTTGCTTTTGTAAACCCTGTGTGGTACTTTGTGGTGCATAGGGACTTATAAATGTTTTCAATACAAAAATTACAGTCCTAAATTTTACTTAAGACTCATATTGCAGCATAACGAAAATTGCTACTTTTTAAATTCCTTCTTAGCTTCTTATACCCTATCTGGCATTCTACAGAATTTAGAAAAATTAGGTGTCAGCTGACAGGTACTGCATATGTCAATTGATTGCGGTCTTCACTAATAGCTCTTGTGTAATTATTGAACGATGTAAATTCAAACCATCTAAACACTAATATGCAACAATTATATGAAACAAGAAAAAAAAAACAAATTTGAAGTCATGGTTGGCTTTAAATAAAAAGTATTATAAAAATTAAGATGAAAGAAGAATTGAAAATGCTAAAAAACGGTAAAAAAAGTCAAAATTTAATTCAAAAATAAATAAAAGAAAGCCAAATTTCATCTACAGAAAAACAAAGTGTGCCAAGAAAAAGGAATTTTAAAGTGGAAGGATTAATATTAGATTTTTCTTGTAGATGAAAAATATACAGTATTTATAGTTTGACTGCATATAACTAAACATATATTTTTTAA
Organism: Trichonephila clavata; assembly: GCA_019973975.1. Lineage (NCBI taxonomy): Eukaryota > Metazoa > Arthropoda > Arachnida > Araneae > Nephilidae > Trichonephila > Trichonephila clavata. The sequence goes on along the minus strand of BMAO01008487.1, from coordinate 201,081 downwards.
TTATAATCTAGTATTACAAAATTACTTATGAATTTCAGTATGAGGCTTCAATATTGAGCTTTTTTATAAATAATTTATTAGTATGTGTTAACATAGATACTATATTTTATTTCTCTTTTCCCGAATAAAACTTAGATCATTTTATTAAATAAATTTAGCGATTAATTTATAGTTTTTATATTTTGTGAGGATTTTTTCTTTTCCTTTTCACTCTCTTTCTGAGACTTATTGTTCATACCATATTATTTTATGCTTAAACTGTTGCTCTCTCACGGTTTCGGTTAATATGTTATTTTAAGAGAAATCGGTTGAGCATTAATTTATGAATTTAGTATTATAAATCGCTTTCAATTCTTTTTCTTATACTAACATTCCATTAAATTTTTCCTATAATGTAGTATGATATTTAAAAAAGGAAAGAAAACTATATATATATATTTTCTCTTATAAACAACACTTGTGCTTAGTACTCTTTAAGCATTTCCGCTCGACCCAAAATTTTAATTTTCCTTCCTTTTTTGACTTTTTATAATAGATTTATGAAGATTTAATACTTGTTTTATTTTCTGTTTACGCATGCATTTTATGATCAATAAGAATTCTCTATAATTGCTAAAACTAGTTTATTTCCTCTTCTGTTTACACATGCATTATATAATCAATAAGAATTTTTGGTTAAAGTGTTGAATAGGGGGGCCCCTTGGTAAAGTAAATTTTTTGGCAACTGGGGAATCTGATTCCGGTTGCCAAAAAGTTAATTAATATTAGATTAATGTTGAGACATTAATTAGATTAGTGCAATTATTCTAATAGAATAATTACATTTTCTAATATTAAGATATAGTAATAAACACATTTCGTCTTGTGAACTTTGCCTCCATAAATTAAATATTTTGATGTGTTTATTAATTATTGAATAACGTATAATTGTGATATTTTTCATTTATTTTGAATTGTTTGAAAGTTTTCAGCATTTTTTTTTTTTTTTTAATTTCGTCGTTTATAAAAAATTATTTTAATTTTTCAGCCTGATTTGTCGTATGCCGATGACGATGATGACGATATACAAGTTGTGGAGGCCGTCATTAAAACACGGCCTAATGCATTTGGGGAAGTTAATGTACGAGATGAGAAAGGCTGGGTTATCATTCGACCACCCCCCACAGAACCATCTTCTCCAGGTGAACCCAGCCCTCATCTCGACGATTTGCTTTCCCAGATCACAACAACTACTTTGCCTCCTGCTGAGCTGTCATCTGTTTTAGATGATTCTTCACCAGAACTGAAGCGTAAACGAAAAAAAGAATGTCTGACAAAATATATCAAATCTAAAAGAAATCGAATTGTTACCAATAAGAGACATTTCGAACTGACAAGTATACGAAAAATAAAAAAAACCGTAAATCTCGATCTTTCATTTATTTCTGGGGAGGCGGCTTTCTATCACATGAGACGACTCAGCAGCATTTTTTTTTCAATTGAAAGACGGTTAGAACAAATTTACATTAGCTGCCCGATGCCAGAGAGTTTAATATTTCCTTATTTCCATCCACCTGTTATACCTCAGTAAGTCTATAAACTTTTTAGATTTTTTATATTCCAAATCATATACATTTTAAAAATAATATGATATATATCATAAAGTCGATGAGTGGTTTGTATAATTTTATAAGTTGTGCGTAATATAGGTACAGCATTTTCAAGATTTCAACCCCCAAAAGTTTATCAACATCATTAAAATCTTGGAAGTTTATCTAGAAAAAAATTATTAAAAAACTAAAGAGCAGCAGCGGGAAAAAAAACACATGCCCAGTTTTATGTATTATGTTAAAAGGTACTTGGGAAAAAATTTGAAAGAAAAGAAGCATATTTAAAAAAGCCTTAGGAATTTAAAAAATGTTTTAAAAAGTTCAAAAAATTCCACAAACATTTCTTAAATTCTACAAACATTTTGCAACAAATTAAAATTTTTTTGTATGGAATTATTATTAAGTATTAACTTTTATAAAATACAGTTAAAACCAAACATTAAAAATTAAAAAAAAATTGTGAAGATGGTAAAATATCACCTTAATTATTATATTATACCTTTGTTTTAGAACTAACAGGTTGGAAGGACTTATCGATTTTATGTCATATGAATGCCCAATATATCTGGTGTGGATATACTTGCATAGAAGAATACCTCGGGTAAGAACTATTTATTAATGATATTTTATTGTTTAATAGAGAAATAAAATGTTGTAATAATGCTCAACTTTTCTATCCAATAAGAATTAAACTAGTCTATTGTTATAAAAGAATATAATTTTTTAACACTTAGATGTATTAATTATAAATATTTAAATAAAAATTTGCAGAAGAATTGTGTAGGCTTTAATACTTGAACTATATGCTGCTGCTATTATTGTTGTTGAAGCTAATAAACCGCTTGAAAATAAGAAAAGTAATTTAGCACTTGAGTGAAAGCAGTAATAAATACAATTGAATTAAAGATTTCATCTGAATTTTTATCTAAACTTGAAAAGTTTAGAGTTAAAAAATGAAATACTTTTCCATTTCTGTCATTTTTCATTTGACACAAAATATGTTTAACAACTGATTTCTCATTTGCCAGGTTTAAAATTTTTATTCCAAAATTGTTTTTATTTATTTATTATTATGGGGTTTTATTTTCCTGATAAAATATTATTTATATGATTAAGAGTTCTTTCGAAAAAGTAATTACTGATATTAGTATTAAAGAAAGACATGTTCAGGAAGATTTCATACAAAACCTTTTCACTCAGCATTGAAAGTAAATAAAAATAAATGTCTAAATTTTTGTGTTAAAAATTTGAAATGTTCAAAGATACAGTTATTTATTATTATTTTTTTTCTTCTTTTCATTCAATTCTTTAGAATTCATGACCTAGTGATCTGAAAAGTTCTTTAAAGTCTCATAACTTCGGATCATAAGAAATAGTCAATGATTTCTTAAGAGTTTTAATTTGCATCGATTTTTTTTACAGATGTATAATTTTTCTTTATTAAGTATATTAAAATTTAAATTTCTTATAAATTTATCGAAAAGGCTTATTTCTTCACTATTGGTCAAGTAATTAATATAAATGTTATGCATTGTCATTAACCTTTCGTATTTAAATTTGCATACAGCAAGTATGTACAACTTAGGAACAAATATGAATCAAAAGATAAATTTTCAAAATTAACAAAATAAATGAATAAAAATAAAAGAAGACATTTAAATTGATTCCCCCCTCCCCCTAATGGGCTGTATATTGGCAACTAAGCCTTTGCAGACACAGCAAGACCCCACATGAGAGAGCCATTTTATATGGTGGCACCATCTGCTGGCGGGCCTTATAAAATTTGGACGCTCGAATTTAGATTATGAGAAGTATTATAAGAAAATAAGTTTAATTCAAAATTTTAATCCAGTGACGTCTTAATATCTTACAACATTTAATAATGTTTATGTTCATTTTAATTTTCTCGGGTATGATTTACTCAATTTTAATGTACAATAAGAATTAATTTGCAAACGTTTACCAGTATTTTTCTGTCAAACTAAAAAACATAAATTCTATTCAAAAATTGCTTTCTTTAGTTTTAAAGTTTCTTTATGCGTATATATTTTTAGGTATTGAGAAGAATAAACAGATTTGTACAGGCTATTGAAACACGTTATGACGCCAGAGATCAAAGTAAGTTGTTCATCTAATTATCTTGACTTGTCTGTTTATATTAGAGGCTTTCTATTTGTTTTAATTGACTAAAGCAGTTTTACGGCTCGTCTTTTTGTTACTTTTTTTTAAATGAAGATGCTTTGAAAGAGAGAGAGAGAAAGAGAAAGAAAATAACTTTTTTGTATATAAAGTTAAAATTTTATATCGTGTGTGTGATTTGACTTTAAAAAATTGTTAGCCCATGAAATTTTTTTTTTGTCTCTCTTTTAAAAAAAGTTTTTTGTGATGCTCTAATAAATTTATTTATACAATAAGGTATAGTTAGTAAAAATGGATTGCAAAAAGTTTAATTTAACTGAAGAGGAGCGCCAAGAACGATTGCGATATACGTTTATTTTGCATTTTTTTTTCAGATTTGTGCATTAAAAGTGATCTGGAGCGTCTTATGTCCACAGAATATCAAGCATCTATGATATGCTTGAGAAGACTGGAAATAAATTTTGAAGAAACTCCAATGGAAAATATTTCTGAACAAATATTTGACCATCGTGAACTTAACCACCAAATACCAGAAGTGAACTCTACAAGATTTGAACAGAGTGAGATGCTTTATCCCAATTCACTATGCCAAATGCATTACCAGAGTTGGGGGGATGTTCCTGTTGAAACAATGCCTGATACAGTACATGTATGCCCCGTTGAAGCAATGCCTGATACAGTACATGTATGCCCGTTGAAGCAATGCCTGATACAGTACATGTATGCCCCGTTGAAGCAATGCCTGATACAGTACATGTATGCCCCGTTGAAGCAATGCCTGATACAGTACATGTATGCCCCGTTGAAGCAATGCCTGATACAGTACATGTATGCCCCGTTGAAGCAATGCCTGATACAGTACATGTATGGCCCGTTGAAGCAATGCCTGATACAGTACATGTATGCCCCGTTGAAGCAATGCCTGATACAGTACATGTATGCCCGTTGAAGCAATGCCTGATACAGTACATGTATGGCCCGTTGAAGCAATGCCTGATACAGTACATGTATGGCCCGTTGAAACAATGCCTGATACAGTACATGTATGGCCCAATCCAGATCAATATGAAATTAGTTTACATCCAAACCAAATCCATCAAGTACCACCTTGTTCTGCTCCAGGGCCAGTGACAATTTCAGACACTGCAAGAAAGCCACCAACTCTTGTCACCATTACTGATGAGATGACAGATTTTACGGCAGAAATTGTATCCCGTAGAGAATTTCAAGATCCGGAATCACTTGTACCTTCTTCAAGCTCCATGACAGATGGTACGTACAACACAATTGCTACTTTCTGTTTCCTCGTAATGTTTTTTTAAAAGTAAAATTTGATTTTTGAGTCACGTATCAATTATTTTGTGAGTTGCGTTTACAGCTACCTGTTCATATTTTTAAATTACTTTTTTTACTGTGTATTCTGAAAAAGAGAAAGACAGATATCACTAATTTTTTGAGTAAAAAATTTCCCTTGACCGTAATCATATATGTATATATCTAAAGCATTAAAAATGTTATGTTGGTATATTATTGATTCATTAGACCTTGAATTTTGATAGATTTATCAGCGATTCCAAGAAATACAAGATAATTGTTTTCATTCGCCTTACTTAAATGGGATTAATATTCTCAAAACTATTATGTCATTTTTTAAAATAACTTCTTACTCCCTTCAACTAAACACGTAAATGTATTTTTTATAATTCGTTGTACGCGAAGCATGCTCGAATAAATGATGTGATCACAAACAAGCCTTTTTAATTTTTTCGATTATTTTTTATTTATATTTTTTCTGATATTATTTAGCTTTATTTATTTTTTCGGTTCGGACGAATGAATGACCTGTAATCAAAATGTTAATTTTTCGCCGGAATATATATATATATATATATAGTGAATAAATCATAATTTTTCTCACTTAAATGATTTTTTTTTATCAGATACTCTTGAAATATGCAAGGATTATGATAATCGTATTGAGTCCTGGCCATTCGAAATTAAAGATGGCCTGCCAATAATACAAACTGGTAGGTACTGCATTTATCTTTCAGAAATTTTAGGAGCTGTCAATGTTTTAATTAATGTTGATATTTGTAGGTTTTTGTTTAAATTTATGTGTCCTAAATATATTTCTGCCATCACATAGGCCTCGTGTCACGATTTTCTACAAGTTATAAACCACGGTAATAAATTTTCGTAATCCCCTATTTCATGTTACTTCATAATGCAATTGTTCGAAGACCTTGAGGAAGAAAAAGAACTGTGTATTAAAAAAATCGTTTAATCGAATATAAACAGTGTTGGTTAATAATATAACAAATATCTGCAGTGTATAACAGTAATCAGATCAAGGTAGAAATCTGTGTTAGTGTTATTGGCCATTAAATTCATATTCCCTTTTACTAGTGAAATATTTCATGAAGATTCACACTCTGATCAGTTTCTGCCTATCCAGTTTCAGAAAAGACGAAAGGAATTTTAAGAAAATCTTTAATATCACGAACTTATACTTAAATTTGTAATGACAAATTGTCCCTACGACATACAAAGTTTCGTAATCGCATTTAGTAAGAGTTGTATGTTTCTCTCTAAATTTGAGCATTCTTAATCATTTCTTTTAGAGCTTCCTATATGGACTTATAAAAATCATTTATGTATGTTTATTAATAAATTAATCTATGCTTTTGTCATGTCCAAATTTTTTAATAATAACTATTTTCTTTAACTAATTTTTATTATATTTAATTATGAATGCAATCATTTTAAAAAGGTTCCGGTATTCTCCACTCCTACAATGTAGCCAATGAGGCAAAAATAATAATAATAAATAATAACCCACCTTCCTTAGGAAATTCAAATACAGCGAAAACAATTCTGTAGTATTAGATTAACGATGGGTAGAAAGGAATGACTATTTTTTTATAAAATCCAATTACTATCATATTGTATGAAAATTCCCATAATTACTATCTTAGAATCTTTTTTTTTTTTTTTTTTTTTTAATATTGAATGTTAAAAAAATTTAAAGCAAATCATGCGTCACCTCGGTTAATATGTGAGTAAACTGTTTAAATTAGTATATACTGAGCTAGAAGAATTACTCTTAATTAATTTGATTATAGAGGCCATGGATCACTTCGAATATATAATTGAAATTTCATTTAAAACAGCAAGAGGTAATTTTTTTTTGTAAAAGCAGAACAAGTAAATTTATATTCTAAATTAAGGATTTACCTAAATTGTTTTTCTGAATTTTTTCCCCCAAAAATACTTGTTTTTATGTGTATTTGATTATTTTCTTCTCTGTATATCTGTTTGTGTTTTAATTCAGTTCTTGATCTCTTTACAGAAAATGCCTGCATAGTTGTAAGAAATTGTATTATAAAAAATGATGCATCTGTTGATGTATCTAGAACGGGAGATAAACTAGTAGCCTTCATACCGGATAAAACTCAAGAAGGGGGTGTTATAGTGTGCATTTTTTCCTTGCTGAGAAATAACCTAGGACAGTTACTTGGCTCTTACGGCCCTGTCCCAACTCCTGTATCTATCAGTTTTTCGCCTCACAGTCAGTTCTTACTAATGGGCTTAGAGTCTACAAGGTCATCGCAATGGGCTTCAATCGTTTCTCCAGACGTAAGTAAACGCGAATGCATTTATGAATTTTTACTGCCCCAACATGTTAATAATTTATGAAGTAAAAAACATTTGAACATATATATATATATATTAAAATGAACTATTGATTGACTTTTCCAACATAAAAATTCTTTTATTTTTTAAGTTTCTGGAATAAATTCTCTTCGGTTAATCTGTTTGATATGTTTGAAGAAAAATATCTGAATCTTAGTAGTAAGGAAATTTTTCTTCCAAAAAAAAGAATCTGATTTTTAACCACTTTGCCACAATAACCGGTGTGCATTCACAAGATTTTACGTGAGCCACGAAAATTATTTAAAAAACTATAAAGGAAAAATTAATTTAGATACAAACCAAAAGCATTTAAATTGTATAAATAGAAATTAAAACCACTGTAATATATAATTATATCATTAATTTGTGAAAGAAAAAATACGCTTGAATCATTTCCTTGCCTCTTCTCTTGTCCTAATATCTTTAAAAAATTTTTCCTCTTAAACACAGTCCTTTTAGGCAAGGGATCGGCAAACCACGGTTTTTTGCTCGGACACATTTGTGACTCTCTTTACACTTCTGCCTCTGTATATCATCAAAACATAATTATGTCTACTAAAAAATTCGTTGTTTCCCTTTCTCTCTTATATAATTATCTACGGAGAAAAATTTACATGTATTTTATTTGAGAAAACCAATTTTTCGATGCAAGTGGACAGCCAGAAAAAACCACCTAAAGAATAAAATGTAATACATGGAATACTTTACCTGAAACATACACGCAATAAATAGATAAATAAATAAACTAGAGTTTTCTGTTCTTGCAATATTTAGTTCTACATATTCATGAGCTTAAAATGCTTAAGCCAATGCCTAAATTGAGAACAACTAGCTGTTTGCCAGACATAACAAATCTTTCAAAAATGATGCAAGGTCACTGCTCTAAGATTTCAATATATATGTTACCGTTAAAGTGTGAAATCCGTTATCTTACAGAATAACTAGGTATTTTATAATACAACTGGACAAGTCAGTTCAAGTATATAAAGCTATTGAATTCTATGATTCAATTAGGTATTATATTGAAGAATACCAGATAAACGTAGAATTTAAGTGGAGTATATGAGTTAGCATTTTACATTATTAACAAATATTTTTTTGCAACCTGTTTTCAAGCAATGACTTCATCAAAAATTGAGTACAAACCTGTATATACGAAAGATTCAATGCGAGGGATTTGAATCTTTATTAAATAAGCGTAGGACAAAGGAAAACAGTGCTGCACTTACTTGTGAAAAATTATGCAATATACTTTGATGTCTGAAGATAATACAATTATACTTTGACAATACATATTATACTTTGTTGTCAGAAGTAAAAAAGGCTAAAACAGCACAAAAAAAGTACAACGAGACTATTGGTTACTCCAGCATTATGATATCTTTGAAGTTCAAAGAGTGGCCGAGTGGTCTAGGTATCGGATCATGGCTAGCCTGTCATGAGCTCGCTCCTAGTACCACTAAAGACCCGCCGTGTAGGGGAGCGATGCACGTTAAATCTGTCGAGAGCTCAAACGTCCTCCCATTGGTGTGGTGTGGTAGTTAGGAGAGGAGGGTGCCAGCTCAGTTGTCGCTTCACTTGACCATGGTTCAAAATTACGCGGACCGTCGCCAAAAGCCCACGTGTTGCTAATCAATGCGGCGTTAATATTCTCTCACTCACTTGAAGTTCAAAGAGTTGAAAAGTTAATTGTATCAATAACAGGTGCAAAACATGTTATTTCCCCCCGTTCTGTTTAACTAATGTTAGCAATATGAGAAATAATAAGTTTTATTTTATCTGCTTTTCTTATTATTTATCAATTAATCATTCGCAATAGAGTTAAATTGTATTTTTAGGGAGGCTTTAGCTATTAATGATCAATTAGTTCATAAAATAATTTTGAACTTGTTTATTTTTCACTCTTTAACCGTTTTGTTATTAGTTATTGTATGGAATAACTAGATTTTTTATAGAATAACTAGGTAAAGTATGAAACTTTCCATCTATGACTTGTCCAGCTATTTCATGAAATACTTAGTTATTCTATGGAATATAGCTGAATTATGTACTTTTAACGATAACAAATATATATAAATTGCACTTTTAACTGGTTTTTTTCGCCCTAAATATTCATATATATAAATTTGGATCATCTTGATGACAGGGATATATTTTCGAGTTATTTAAAAAAGATTGACTTTATACCAATACAAACAATGTCAATTTTGTATGTGAAATCGAGATAATTTACATATTCTGTTAATACATTTCCTAAATTTTACTTACAAGAACACTGAAAGCGAACTTTAATTATTAGTGTAAACATGGTTTTCCTGAATGAACTATTTTAAGTATTACAAGTACAAAAAATTATTGAGAAGTTAAATTCCCAACATTGTGATATTTTGCCATAGGGTACTTTTTTACATTCATACACAGAAATAAAAATATTTTTAAATCTCATAGTTTTTGAGAAAATGAAAAAAAATTTCTCTTCTCTTAAACTTTATTTAAATAATGTGCAATTATGAATTTGGGTGCATGACAGTGTCCTGATCTCAACCGATACCAGAGAGAACCAGAACCAGGTTTCCCTCTAGTTGTGTACACTGAAGCATGTAATTAGCTCTTTTTGATGCATTTATTAACTTGTTTCACTGACAACTCGCTTCTGTCATCTAAGTCTGCTGACCCGTCTTTTAGGCCAAAAATCTAGGGTCTCTGCTCTGACAGACAATAATTTTACATATCAAAAGAGCTTTTTTGGTTTTGTTTTTTGGCACAGAAATATTTTGCATATCGACGCCTGTAACAAGAACCGGATGTACACATTTTGTGTCATATAATCAAAATGGAAGTTGATGCCGTCTTCAAGAAAATTTCCCCCTCAGGGGGCTCACCTTCTTTAGGTGAGTACGGGTGTCACAATCCCGAGGTGCCCTAGTGATCTTTTCCTTTTCCCACAGGTTTTACTGTCTTTGGTAAACACGGGCTTCACGAACCCGGGGTACCCTAGTGATCCTTCTCTATTTTTGACCCTCTTTCTTGTCATTCAATTCATTCTTTCTTTCTCTTCCCGTCTAGACCACAGATATTAAAACAAATGTTTGGCGCAGTATAGTCGAAATCGGCTCTTGCGCCAATAAACCCCAAAATCACTCACTCACTCAAGAAAATTCACTGGATATTTATTTATTACACATGTAATATATTGAGCTGTTAGGCCTATTTATAATTTTCCATTATTAATTAGAGTCATGAGAAAAAGGCTACCTAAGTATAGCATCATTTTTATCCAAGTTCTTGTATATATAAATAAACCAGTTATTACTTTTTATTGATAGTATTTTAATTTGTTTAAAATAAAATTAAAAACACTTGTAATTATTACTTAATAAAGCTTAAATAACAGAACTAGAGAACTTAAATAACAATTTATACTTTTTTATTACTAACATAAAGTTTTTCGTCTTGTTTTCCTTTCAGCAAACTTTTTAAAATCATGATTAAGGCATTTTTACACATTTAAGTCTTTATCAATAATCTACTCATAAGGATATATTATAATCTTCTGCGTTATTATAAATAGCCTTTCAATCTTTTGGGTGCTGGGAATTATTTTTCTGCTGTGCAGTTTGATACCGGAATTCATAAGCAAATTTTCACAGCAATAGTTGCGCTTTGTTAAAGATACTGCATGTTTCAATGGAGCAGAAACTCTCATAATTATAAAGCTTCTCTTTTTACTTTTTCTTCCAAAAGGAAATTTTTATAATGAAGACATTCATTACTAAATATGGATTTTCTATATCACAAGTAAATTATCTACGAGGCGTCAACAGCCATGGATATTTCTTCAGCTTACATTTCAACCAAATTTGTTAAGAATAAAAGCAAAGTTTTCTTATAATTCCTTTTGCCTGGTTTTTTACAGTTTTGCTTTCGTTACCATAATTTGCTATGCTTCAGAATTTTAACAATGGCATCAAAATCTTTGTTCAAAATTTTCCAGGAATAGCCCCTTACGGACTATCATCTTTTACTTGAACTTTTCAAATGAATATTTCCACATGAAAAGAAAATTCTAAAAAGAACGTCTGTTAGTTGACGCAGAGAAAAAAATTCTACTGAAAAACATGAAGAGGCAAAGCACCAGATTTAACTATAGTTAGAGGATATTTTGTAGTTTACATCACTAGCATTGCAATACAATTTGACCAGCCTTTTCGTCAACTCTTTGAATTTTTCATTCATTTAAATCTCTTTATTTGAAAACACCAAGCATCTACACAAGCCCGTATTTTAGTTTAATTCGCTTAAATCAAACTCTACCGTCAATAAAAAATGCCACCTTTTGCAGGAACCTATGTTTTCATTTCCTAAATTCGGTCCTGATTATCGCAGCTTTCATTTTTTTACTTTGCTTTACTAAAATCATTCTTGTAATTATTGTGTTCAATTTTTTAACGTTTTTATTTATTTACTGAATCAGTATTAACTACCCATTTTCTTATAGATCCTAATTCAAATGTTATCCGTCGAAGAGAACGCAGAAAATAATTTAAAAATACAGGTAAATAAAACAATCTTTTCATAAGCAAATGTACCTTCTTAGTTTGTTGATAAGGTATTTTAATTTTACGAATATTTTTTCAGTTATTTTTTCAACGCTATGTTTGAATTAATTTGGGTAAATTTAGAAAATTTAGGAAACAGAGATAGGGTAATTTTAAAATTAATATTAAATTAATTAATTAAAAATTTGTTGAAGTTTACTCTGAAATAGTTCTGTTAAATCAAAATATTAATTTCACATGTGAAGTATTTAAAATTAAAATCACTTCATTGTATTCTATGATACCTATATTCGTCATCATATTGAAATTCAATTAAATTTCGTGTAATTTAAGAATGATTGTACAATTAACAGATTTTTTTTTGTTAAAACTAAAGTTTCTTTAAGTTTAATAGCTACTGTTTAGTTTTAACTATAACTAGGTTTTTAATTTTATTTGTAGCTATTTATAACGGCACTTGTAAAATCGTATTCAACTACCTTGAACAAGAATATAAGTTATTCAATATAAATCTGATTGTAATCCCTGAAGTAACTCAAATCGTCTGTTGATTTGTAACTTCTAATAAAATGAGAGCAGAATGTAGAATTATTGTAAATAAATTATTATTGGACATATTGTTGCTGATGCATCTGACACGGTGTAATTCTTCAGGTTAATTCTTTATCTAAAAACTAAGTTTTTTTCCCACATATTTTACTACAATTCTAGATTTAACGTTTTAATATTTTGCTTAACAGTTACATCGCAGCTTCAACAGAAGAAATGAAATAGAACATCCGAAAAATTTTAGAATTAATCAAGTTAAGTGGCTGTTGAATAAAGAAAGCCTCTTTGCCATTGCCACCAACGGTGCAGTAATTCTTGTTAAACCTAGGTAGGTCTCGGACTTTTGTATCCTTAAAATGATATTTTTTAAAATTAAGTCTCCTTTCCTAACGTTAATTCAAAATGGTAATTCTTCATTAAGAAAAAATCAAAGAAAGAATGTAAAATCTTTTAAAGCCCCCCCCCTCTTTGTAATTTAATACCTTCTGATGTATGAAAGCTATACCCCATTCTTAAAACTAGAGAACCTCCTAAATGTAGGAAAAGTTAAATCGAAATTAGACAAATGTACTTTCTAAATTATACTATAGCAAAAATTCTGAGAGAAAAGTTTCTTCATATTACAAAATAATAAATTAAATTAAGGATTTGAAAAATTCAAGGCATTTCAAGTATTAAATTGTATATATAATTCTTGAAAACTGAATTCAATTCAACTACATAACACTGTTTTTTAGTTCTCTCTATCAATTAAAAAATGAATAGTTCTGATTAAAATCGATTTGTAGGAAAATATAAGAATAGGTCTAATGTATGAAAATAATAAACAAGAAATTTGAAGGTGGCTTTGTTAGGAATAAAGGAGATACTCAGGTTTGAAGTTAAGAGGTGTCTATTTTTAAAAATGGAGTCTTATGTTTTTTATTTTATGATATGTATAGCACTAACAATTTAAGTATTCATTCCATTTCTTTCCCTATGCTATTATAACATAGTTTTACACATAGAAATGCCCCTTTCTTACAGAAATCTAAATTTCTTGTCATTGAATAAATGAAAAAAGCAGAATAATTTTGACAAATTCGTAACATAGACCATTGGGAATAATATATATACATGGATCTAACCTTAGCTAAAGAAGAGATGGATATAATCCGTATATCAGAAAATTTTTGACGACCTATTTTAAGAAAAAATGATTGTCTTAGAAAATTGTTCTTTAAGTTTTAAGTGGTTACATTGCCAATCGATTGATTTATGGAAGCCATTGTCAAAGATTGCATTAATATAAATATATTTTACGTACAAATCCACCCTCCCTCTTAAAAAAATATTCAAATATCAAAGAGCAATACAAATTAAATATATACTGCTTACAGCAATACAAATAATTATTATGCATTTTGTTAAGTGCATGCAATTAGTAATTACTAAGAATGTGTAGCATAACATTTCCTCATACTTAGACAATGCAGTAAAATTAAAACTAACCTAACGAATTTAGTTTTAGACTAGTTACATGATTTCTTTCAGTTTTACCCATCGTTTATTATTATACATTAAAATCTGATAGTTTCTAGATTAGATTTCTCAATACAGTTTTGTGTATGAGATTCTATTATTCTTTAATTTTTCTTTCCTATTATATGTTTTCCTTTTTCAATTCCTACTATTATTTCACTCTTTCCCTGTATATATATGTATAAATATATATATATATACACACACACACATATATATACAGGGAAAGAGTGAACTAATAGTAGGATTTGAATATATATACATATATCTTGTTCAAATTTTCAATTGTTAATATAAACTACTTTCTAGTCATCCATTAAATTTCAAATAAATTTTTTTAAACTTGTATGGGGATCACTTCATGCTAATACAATTTTTTCAAATATTAATTTATTAATTAAATTCTTTTTTAAATTTTAAATATAATCTGCGTTATTTTTGACGTAGTTAGAATTACTTGCAACAAACAGATGGCGCCAGTACGTTTTTCTAACGAATTTTTTCTTGCCTTCAAATGGCTACAAACATTATTAAAATAAAAAGTAACTGATATCCAATTACCTCTGTTAGTTGTGAAGATATATTGTTTCATAGTATTTATTTATTTATGTTCGGATTTTGGAGAACCAATTTTAGAGATCCATGATTATTTTTCAACTTTTTAGAGATGAAGTGGAGGAAGATTTAAGCATTACAACTGCCCTTTCTATGGGTAATTAAGAGCACCCAAAATATGGAACTTTGTCCATCTCAGTTTTCATGACCATGCATTCCTGTCAGATGCGAACCCCCCAGTGTTTAGTTCGCAATGAAATGATGACTCGACCTTGCCTAGACAGAGGATAGAACCATGTACCTGTGGTGTAGAAGCGTAATACGCTACCATTCCGCCATTGTGCTTGAAGACTGTCAGTATATTTTTAAAATTTTGAAAGACTATATTTTGTATGTTTAATACAAAAATCACTGATTTAATGGTTTTTATAATTTTTTTTTGCTTGTAACCAATGTATATTGATCATTTAAAACAGATTTTCTTCTCAAAATACTAACCATTTAATTTTTTAAAGGAAGTTTTAAAATTTATGAAGGGATTTTAAAATGCTGCTCCTAATACAATAATTGAAGTACACAATTTGATTTATAAATACTTCAAGCATTGTATAACAAAAGTTAGCATAGGTTCATTGCTGGAATCAATGATATTCGTAAAATTCTTTTTTCCGAATTCTTATTGAAAAGTGTTTTAGGCTATAACGAAGTGAAACAAAATTTTAATACGATTTAAATTTTTGAAAAGCATCATACAACTGTGTATGATGCTAATACTTTTTTTTTAAAAAAATTATTAATGTTCCATTTTATACTAGGCTCTTAAGGTATTCGAACACGTTCAAAATACTTCGAAATATTTAAATTTTTTTTACATTTATTTTAAAATATTATTTCTTAGGTATCAATGCCAATAAATACTAATATTTAACCAATAGTATTTTTTAAAAAAAATACCTAAATATTACAAACATCACATTTATATGTGAAATTTTTAATATTTTTGATAAACTTCAAAGCAAATAAATAACATTGTGAATTATCTGAATTGCTATGATAAATTTTGAACAATTTCAATGCCACTTCCGGTTTTTCTAATTTTATAAATTTGATTATTACTTGGCTTCTGGTAGAGTAAAAACAAATAATGTTATGTAAAGGCACAAAACATTGGTGTATTCAAAATAAACAAAAAATATGTGTTACCGAATTTGGTCATTTCAATGTGTTCGGATACCTTAAAAATATTAGCATCTAATTTTAAAACGCATAATTTTTCTATGCGAAAGTATATATTCATGTTCTGTATATTTTATAAGACATTTTTCATGTTTTAAAATTTTTTATATATGTATTATAATTTAACCCTATCAGATTTTTATATTGATATATATCTATATATTTTGGAATTCGATGATATTTTCTAAGGAAGCTCAATGTCTTTAGACTAGATGATGCAAAAAATATATATTGCATTTTGTGTGTTCCTATATATCTCAAAGCAGTTGAGATATATCTTTTTACAATTTAAGGATAATGGAAAAAGCAATTTTACAAGGATAAGCTAATTAGTATTATTAAATTTATCAATTTTATTCGGAAAGTGGTGATTTATTTTAAATTATTCACGATTATAGAGGCATTTCATTACATATTATACATACCTATTCTCTTTAAATCAGCGGGGGACCCACAAGGGGCGTTGCGAGAGCTTAAGGTACGTTATAACTAAATATTCCTGTTTTTAAACTATTAGACCAATAGACTTGAACTTTGGCAGGCGCTTTCCTTTCATGCAGTATAGATCTGTTTTCCAAGGGGTTTTGCGAAAATCGAACCCCAGAGTAACAACGATCTTTTTGGTCCTAATGAGATCTCTCCAAGATGGAGAGTCAGGTTTATTTGAACTGAATATTGATAGAAATATAAATAACGGACCAATGTTTCTGCTGACCATCAAACATTTTTCACGGGCCACCGATTGGCGACCGCTTCTTTAGATAACTAAACCAAGAGAAAACTGTACTCTTTTCCAGATATTAAAAGAATGATTATTAATTATTAAAGAATCTAGTATTTTAGCCGCAAAATCTAGTACTGTAACAGTAGCTGAAAGCATATCTCATTTGCTTTTTTGCATATTTTGATAAATTTTTAATCGTGCTTATACCTAAGCAAATAAATGTTGGATGTGTTTCAATAGTAAATATACAAAATATGTACGTTTGATATAATGTACATTAATTCCTTTTGAATGTGATATATTCGTCCAAAAGATGTCTTAATATGTGATGCATTGTTACTTTAAACTGTGCTAAAAATTGTATTCACACGCACACATATATAGTATGAAATATTAGATATTTCATTCATATCATTGTGTTAAATGTCAATGATGTCTTAACTTCAAGTGCGTATATTTTTTAATAGCATTGTAAATATACATTCAAAAACGGATGTGATGTTAAAGTTTTCGGTACTTAAGTATTATACCGCCAACCAATTTGGCAAAATCAAAAAACGTCGCCAAAGCTGTCATCATTTCCGCTCATGCATAAAAATAAATCCTTTCGCACATTCTCCTTTCGTATTAGCCCACCGAGTAATAAATTGGGGAAAACTTAGAAGAATTAAATACTATATTTATAAAAAAAAACGCATACATATTTTAAAAAAATGAAATATCTTTTTGAACTAATTTATTCAAGAGGCCAAAACGCCGCAACTGCATTCAAAATTGCGATGAATGAGTTTAATTACAGATTTGAGTTGTTTCTTATTTCCCCATTTTGGTTAAAATCCATAATGTTTCTGATAATTGTATATTAAACTGCATTTTATGAAATACTTACAGTTTTCTCTTCCGCAGAATATAGGTCCCATATTCAAAAATTTTTCACAGTAAAGAAAAAAAAGAGCTTATTACAAATTATTAACATTGTTATTTTAAAAGTATGTATGATTAGGATAATTGTGTTTGAACATAGTACAGCGGATATAGTTCAACTTATAAAATAAAATGGTTATTATAATGAACAAGATTATTGTGTCTTTAACATGCTTGGAAATAGCTTTTCACTAATGGCTGCATATTACGTCAATAGTGGTATTCGACGCAATAAGCGACGTTTAATTATTTGATGGAATTGGTTGACGGCGTGTGCCAAGTTTTTTTTGTTTGTTTGTTTGGTGCTATATACTAAAAATAATCAGTTATATATGTGTATTATGTTTTTATATATAGGGTGTCAATTATAAATATTGTATTCACTTCTAATATATGTCGCAATTATTGTATGCTCTATGTTTCAAGACGACAATTTTTCTTAATTTTTGATGAATCATACTGTGATATTTATATGAATTGTAAATAATTATATTAAATTTTGTTATTCATTCATTTTCTCATTATATGTATCTATAAAAGTAATTATATTGAATTTTGTGCCATGTGTGTTCGTTTTTTCTGAAATAAAATATCTCGTTATACACGATAGATTTTTTTCTTTCTTTCTTTTTTTTTTCTTTTTGGTATTTACAAATGCTATTTCGCATTTCTCAATATTACTTGCAAGCAAATACTTATACTTCAACGTGGTAGTTGAATGCAATTTGATCATAATTATTTATAAAGAGAACTAAAGATAAATCACCTATTACTATACATGTGCTATTTTATAATTATTCTAGAAATCATTAAAAATATCAACTAATCTTCATGATAGTGACATTATAGTAATGGAGACGTATATTTATGGCATATATCTTAAATATTCATGTTTTTAAAATTTATTTGAAAGCTTGGAAATGTTTTATTTAACCCAACTTTCTTATCCCTATCTGAGAAACGCATTCTGTACTGATGGGGACAAGAGTATTTTCATTAAATCAGTCCTAATGTCAGCAGAGCTGGGTCTTGATTTTTGTCACCCCTCTTTTTAATACTTTTATTTAATTGAGTGAATAAATGTAGAAATCAAAAGTAACCTAAACATTAATTATTAGCCTTAAAAATATTTGGTAAAACATACTGTGAAAATCGAACAGATGTAAGTAATAATATAATTCATTTATAAGGAATTTTTTTCTGTTAATAATTTTTATAGCACCTAACTGTATAAAACCTCAAAGGGAAAATGCGAGATTTGATTCTAATAGGTACAACAAAAGTAATTCATATAGATTTTTATTTCATTTTGTAGTTTAAGAATTCTTTAACTTAATTCCGTATGAGAAAATGTTTTGATATTTTCTAGAAGATGATTTTCAGAGAATATAGGTAAGTGTTTGAATACGAAAATGAAGAATGTATACATTACGTAAATAATCTGTATATTAACTAGACCGATCAGCTTAAGTGTAGAAAAATGTTACATTACTTTTTTTAAAACTACTATTACTAAAATAAGTGTTCATTAAAGTGAAAATAAAATCTTTCATTGAACAAGAGCTATGTTTTTGTAACCTTAAATTAATACTCACACAGGAATCTCAGAATAATTATGTGCTACCAATAACAAAATAGGATGTATAAGTATTATCCCATAAAATTATGTTATTTTAAATATAAATCATTGCCAAATATTTTTTCTCTCTCTGACAATTTTTATTAACATCTTCACAAATTTAAATAATAAAAATTCGCATGAATGCAATCCAACCTCATATTTATTTATGTACAGGAATGTAATTTGTTTCAAATTGCTTTTTACTTTAGGATACATATTAGGATAGCACACAGAGAAAAGATATGCAATACTTGTAGATCAATTTAGAATGTGGGTTGAATGATGCACGAAGTACTTGTTTCCTTACGGAAAGTCCTATCAGGCTGATTTTGAGTTGCTTTAGTTCAACTTGACCTTGACGCTTTGCTGCATTTAAAGATAATGATAAACTTAAAAAAATTAAGTTTAACTTATTAAAAACAAATTAGAATTTTGAAGGAATTACTCTATATTGAAAAAGGAAAAATATGTGCGGAAGCTCGATTAAAATAAATACAGATGAGTGTATTTAGAAATTGCAAGTCTATTTTATAAAGTGTATTGAGTGCTTCTGGGATAGTCACAATTAGGCCCGGTTCTCAAGAAGGAGGAACGTTTAAAGCAGGGAACCAGCACGAACGAAATATCCACTCTTTACTGTGAGGGATTTCCCTCAGGGGCTCATCTTCTTTAGATGAGTACGGGTGTCACAATCCCGAGTTGCCCTAGTGATCTTTTTCTTTTCTCAAGGACTTTACTGTCTTTGGTAAACACGGGCTTCACGAACCCGGGGTATCCTAGTGATCCTTCTCTTTTTTTCGTCGTTTGTAATGTGTTTTACTAACACTGTTGGTTTGCCAACCCACATGTTTGCCGAGTGCGGTGTCCCGTTGGGAGGAAAATGGTATCCTGGACATACCTTTTGCGTTACCCTTGGACCACAAATCTTTAGCGCAGGAGGCAGGAGTCCCCTCAGGGGGCTCACCTTCTTTAGGTGAGTACGGGTGTCACAATCCCGAGGTGCCCTAGTGATCTTTTCCTTTTCCCACGGGGTTTACTGTCTTTGGTAAACACGGGCTTCACGAACCCGGGGTATCCTAGTGATCCTTCCCTTTTTTTCGTCATTTGTATTGTGTTTTACTAACACCGTTGGTTTGTCAACCCACATGTTTGCCGAGTGCGGTGTCCTGTTGGGAGGAAAATGGTATCCTTGACATACCTTTAGCGTTACCCTTGGACCACAAATCTTTAGCGCAGGAGGCAGGAGTCCCCTCAGGGGCTCATCTTCTTTAGATGAGTACGGGTGTCACAATCCCGAGTTGCCCTAGTGATCTTTTTCTTTTCTCAAGGAGTTTACTGTCTTTGGTAAACCACATGTTTGCC
Organism: Trichonephila clavata; assembly: GCA_019973975.1. Lineage (NCBI taxonomy): Eukaryota > Metazoa > Arthropoda > Arachnida > Araneae > Nephilidae > Trichonephila > Trichonephila clavata. The sequence continues at coordinate 180,609 of BMAO01008487.1, read as the reverse complement.
GAGTGCGGTGTCCCGTTGGGAGGAAAATGGTATCCTGGACATATCTTTAGCGCATGAGGCAGGAGTCCCCGCAGGGGCTCATCTTCTTTAGATGAGTACGGGTGTCACAATCCCGAGTTGCCCTAGTGATCTTTTTCTTTTCTCAAGGGGTTTACTGTCTTTGGTAAACACGGGCTTCACGAACCCGTGGTATCCTAGTGATCCTTCTCTTTTTTTTTGTCGTTTGTATTGTGTTTTACTAACACCGTTGGTTTGTCAACCCACATGTTTGCCGAGTGCGGTGTCCCGTTGGGAGGAAAATTGTATCCTTTACATACCTTTTGCGTTACCCTTGGACCACAAATCTTTAGCGCAGGAGTCCCCTCAGGGGGCTCACCTTCTTTAGGTGAGTACGGGTGTCACAATCCCGAGGTGCCCTAGTGATCTTTTCCTTTTCCCACGGGGTTTACTGTCTTTGGTAAACACGGGCTTCACGAACCCAGGGTACCCTAGTGATCCTTCTCTATTTTTCTATTTTCGACCCTCTTTCTTGTCATTCAATTCATTCTTTCTTTCTCTTCCCGTCTAGACCACAGATATTAAAACAAATGTTTGGCGCAGTATAGCCGAAATCGGCTCTTTCGCCAATAAACCCCAAAATCACTCATTCACTCAGGAGGCAGGAGTGAGTTCGTTCCTGTCAATCGGCCTCTCCGGAGACATTGCTCTCGGGCTAGAGCTGCAGATAAGGGGTTTCGGGTTTACCCGTTATATCCTCGTCCTGCTGCTGCAGTGTTATTACCTGGGTATACTCCAGGTAAGCGCCGAGCAAGACTATTGTCAGTTGACCGGCACACCAGAATGAAAAGGTTTTCGGACCTTTGTATGAAAAATTACATCGTATTCATACGTTACAAAAGATTGCATCATTTTTTAAGAATTGGACTCTTTTTTTTTAAAAAAAAAATAACAATATATAACGCTTGACAAAAACTCTTTTTCCCCTGTAAAAGTTAATGTACATTATACGTACTGTTCCAGAATGTACATAAATTACATTAACAATTTTTTGTAATTTTTTCACTTTTTGTTGAATATATTGGCTATGTTTAAGATGTTAAGATTATACAATGTTCGAAGAATTGCTGTACATCAGTTGATTTTTTTTTTCCAATAATACTCTACATCTATGAAAAAGTAAGATATTGTGTACATAAAATAAAAAATTCTCAAGAGTGAAAAAAAAAGTTCTTTTTTTTCTTTTTGTGATCTGAAGTAAATTTCAAATACTTTACGATATGAGTAGGGTATTCCAGAGTAATATATTTCCCAAAAAAATAAGAAGAATTTTAACACGAATGCGTGTATTTCAGTAACCAAATGTTCGCTGAATAATCGGGTTATACGATAAATTTGAATTTTTAAAACTTTGTATGATACAAGACATAAAAACAGTATTATATTCAGAATATGACGAATTGTGCAAATATAAATCACATTAAGTTGGATAAAACATAAATGAAATTTTCAACAAAGAATAATACTACAAAATTTAGGCAAAAAATTTCATATTACCAGCCTTTCTGTCATTTACACGTTATAAACATTAATTTACAATGAACTTTGTTTCCTTATTTGTTATGAACGCAAATCTTTCTGTTTTTGAAATCTATTTTTCTGTAGTATCATTTGAATAAAGAATATTTTATTGCATTTTTGTTTTGTTGCTTTATTTGTTTTCGACTAACACCGTTAATTTACCTACCCGCGTGTTTGCGGTAAGGAGGAAAATGGTGTTCTGGGGATACCTTTGCGTTTCCTTCGGCCCACGCTTTGCTGTAGACGGGTAGCAGGAGTGAGGAGTGGATCGAGTCAGCGTTATATGCACTCAGATGTTTTTTTTTAATACAATGCTAGCGCCATCTGTTACGTAATATGGAAACTAAAATAATTGAATAGTCCTATACTACAAGGGGTGATCAAATGAAAAGGTACGAAACGACATAAAAATGAAACAGTTAAATATTTGCATATTCCGCCAAGGGAGAATGTAGCGAGACATCTCGGGATGCCATTGGAGACCTGACTGGGATCGGATCATGCGCGGGTGCCCGCATGCGCAGGAGGAGAGCAAAGGCTCTTATAAAAAGCGGCGTCCAAATGATGCGAGCACAGAAAAAGCATTAACTCCGATGTGTACTGTGAGACACTCCGACGCCTACGCAGGTCCATCAAGAACAAAAGACCGGGGCGCGACTTACGAAATCATCATGATTTCAAAGCTCCCTTGGCGATGTTGGCACACACTTGCAGCTTGGCGACAAAATACGTTTCCGCGCATGCGCTCTGTTAGTCACAATGTTTATATTTTCATTTGGACTTCGTTTTCGCGGTATATGTGTTGGCCAGGGCTGAATGCGTGATTATCTCATAAGTCATTTAATTGACATATCTGTGTAATTATTTTTGAAATTTTTTTTATCACACTTTGCTCCTTTTTCTGATGCCTATTTATTTCGATAAATTGATTTGTTTTGAATTTATTGTGATCCAGCAATCTGATCATCAAGTTTTGCATCGTGATTGTCTTGTAATTTTATTAAGTTCTGAAGATAAATTATAACTATTAAGTTATTTTCTAATTTAACCGATGTTTGAAGGTGTTTTTTTTTGTAGTTTAAGTTTTGAAGGAAGATGTAAAATAATATTTAATTAAACATTTGTTTGTCAGTGCATTATGTATTCCTAAAAAAACCCTATAAATTTGTAGCCCCCCAAGATTTTTTGTACAGATATAGTTCTCCAATAATTCTACAGCTTCTTGTATGCATAATATATTTTAAATTATTTTTTGAAAATATAAAATATCACCATATTAGAAAATATATTTCATAATAGTTCTAGTAAGTTTTAACCTTTCTGAATATTCTATAATTTAATTTCTAAAAACATTAAGATCAATGTTCTACATCAGATAGTAAGTCTGGCAGCTGTTAATTCTTTTTGTGTATAAAAGATAACTATTTAAAACTTTTATGTAAATGTATAAGGTGAAACAAATATTTGAAGTATTTTCTATTAAAATATACAAACTGCGTGCACACACACACACACTATAGTATATACAACAAAATTTGTTTTTCTATGCAAGCTATTTGTGAATAGGGTAAACCTGTGTACCTAGGGCCACTTTTTTTCAATGCACGAAAACAGGGCCACTGGCCTCTTCAAAAATGTGTAACTGATATGCAGTCATCATTATACTAACTAACATCCAATTGGCGTTAATATAAGTACTTAAAATAATAAATTCTGTGAAATAAAAGGTTTTTAAAAAATTTCACAAATGGCCCTAGGTACAATGATATCACTGTACATTTGTTTGATCATGTAACTATTTAAGTTGCAATGCACCAAATTATTTATGAATTACACATATTTTCATTCAAAAGTATAGTTTAAAAACCTGGTTCCAAAAGTGAGCTACATACATTGTTGCTCTGAAGCACCAACTGAATGTGGTTGGTGAATTTGAACATGATATTTCTGTTGTCAATTTTATTAGTTTCTTCTTTATCATAAAGAAACTTATGTGTGCTTTCAATATTCTTCAAAATTTAACGCTTAGTGTTCTTCTTTAACATTTATTATTTCTGCCACATAAAAATTTTCAGTTTTTTTTGCCTTGTATTTTTGTTAAACAAAAATCCCCTTTTTCAATAGTATCCTTTACATCAGCTACTGTAAAATTTGCATCATCAATGGAATGAGAATCTTAAATATTTGATAATTCAATGCTGAAGAAGCTGCTTCAATTTCACAAACTCAGGTTTTTTTTGTGTGGATATTTTTATCACATGTTTTTTATTTCTTCCTTTTCTAGAGTATCAGTCAAGATTCTACAACTTTATGGTTTTCAGCCACCTCTGTTGGATTTACTTCGAGAAATATGCCTATTAGAAATTATTTAGAATTATGCTTCTGTTTTTATAACTATAAAGAATTGGGTTTTTTTTATTAAATGAGTTATGTTTGTATAAACAAAATAATAATCCTGAATAATAACAACAATGGTAGCAAACACTTTTTTTAAATCAAGCATACTGAAAGTTTCAGAACAAAATATACACTCCTCTCATTTAAATAACATCCAATAATAATAAAAAACTTGACTAAATTAAAATGGTTCAGATAATTAAGGCCATTTTCCTCCTTTTATTATAAACACTTTTAAATAAAATAATAACAAAGAATATTAATTGCAATTGTACCTAGGAACAAGGCAACTATGTGGCCCTAGGTACAAGATTAGGTAATTTTCTGCAAAATGTCTTCTACAGAAAAACCCACATGGAGAGAGGATTTATTTAAAATCTAATTTAGTACTTGATGTTACAAACAAAATTATGTACTAGAATTCAAAGAAAAATATTGACTTATCTTTATACAACAAAAAAAGAGATGAGCCTGCAAAATTTTACTTCAGACCATGTAAAAATGTTTTTCATTTATAACTTGCCACAGCTTTCTTTTGCAAAATTTCAAAATGATTGCCAAAGTAGGAATTGGTGTTGTCACTTGCCCAAATGAGTAATAAAACTTAGAACTAAATATTCATATAAAATGGGGTGGCCCTAGGTACACAGGTCTCCCCTAGTCTAGATCAGGTGTGGTGAATCTTTTTGGGAAGAGTGCCCCTTTCTGACAAAAAATAATTTTGTGCATACCACTTCCAATTTAAAAATATGATAAAAGTACAAACTTAGGTTTGCAGGTTCAATTAGTTAGGTTAGGTATAAAATAAAAATGAATAACTGAGCATTTAATTCTAAATAATTATTAAGCAATCAGTACATACTTAATGCAGCTTTTGAAGGTTTTTTTTTACCAAGTAATCTATGTTAGTGCTAGCTCACTCTTGAAAATGCTAAAAAAATGAAGTTGTTTTTAAGTGCATATCCGTTAATTTTGAAAAGAATTTTGATTTTATTATGTTTATGGTAGAAAACTTATGTTCAGAAACAACAGCTGTGATCCAAACCTACAGCTATATCTGGAAGCCAAATCGTGTAAATTTTGGGAATTGTTGGTGTGAATTTTTGAAATTCAAAATAATTCGTATCACTTGCAGTTGAAATAAGTTCCTTATGTTGGCTTTTTAGTGTAGTATGGTGCTGTAGGTCAATTATTTCGATTTCAGGTGAGTAACAATTAACATCTTGCAGCAAATTGCAAATGAACCTGTGAAATGATTACCATTTTTTGTTTTTTATCATCTTGAAAATCGAACCTAGAACTGAATGAATCCTACGAAATGGATGTTAAATTTTTAAATCTATATAGCTCCGAGCATAAAATAATGAAGGGCAAGGTAGCTAATGGAGTTTTTGAATGGGGGGGGCTCTAAAAGATATTCTATGAATAATTAAACAATATTTTAAACTATAATAAATTAATAAAAAAATTCTTTTAATAACTTAACTGTGATTGTTTTTATTGCAAGGTATTTTTACATCTGGAATCATTTTTGAAGTCTGTGACATGTCATATCATCCATTCTGTGTCTATACATTGTTTTTGTCGTAGCATTTCAGGAGAAACATTTTTCCTCTACATAAGCATGAAAAAAATGGCATTAGATGTGTCACAGCTCTTAGTACTTTCAAGATATTTTTTTCTAATGTCAGTCCAAAAGTGCATATAAACTTGGCTAAATTTTATTTTCAATCGAGTGTTATTTGATATATCAATTTTCTGTTCTTTCTTTTGTGGGGAGAGGTGTCACAGTCTTGAAAAGGATGTTGGATTCAAGATAATTTTTGTTTTGGAAAAGGAAGTATTCAAGAAATGTTTTTTTTCTTCCATTTCTGATAAATGTTGGACCAAACTGATTTTCAATTTAAAATTTTGATTAAAGCAAATAGTGATCACTTGTGGAACCCCTGTCAAAGTTCCAGGAAACCTGGTTTGAAGACCTTTGGTCTTAATTAGTGGTCTTCAAACTCTTTTGACTCATTGAACCCTTAGAGCTAAAAGATGTTTCGGAGAACCCCAGTCTATGTTTAGATGAATAAATCTAAATATATTAAATTTATATTTAAAGTATATCAACATGTTACAGGTACTTTACATAAAGAAATTAAAAAAGGTTTTGTATTTATTATATTAAAAATTTTTACTATAATTTTAATTTACTCATTATTAATACTGGTTCCAGATTATAGACTTCTAACTGCTTCATAAAACCCATTACAAAGCGTATACTAATTCTTTCTTTTGAAAAAATTGTATTGGCTAGAACTTGATATACACACATTGTTTCCTTATAAATATTCAATGTAATAAATGAATTCATTAAAAAGAAATGTTTCTACATTTGTGCTTTTATATTTCTTAATAGAATGAACTTTTATTTGTGGTTTGGTGAATTTAGTGATTGATATGCAAATTTAAAACTGACGTTAATTTGCAAATTATTTTATTCATAAAACATACTTTTTACATACAACAGATATTTACAAAGAAATTATTGCACATATGACAGAAGTACATGGATTAATGAGCATATAATGAGTTAATTGTTTGAAACATTATCAGTGTCCTTTCCCATGAGATTTAGCATTCATTTTATTTAAATTAATATTGGAGCTGAGATTTCTTTTTCTCTTGATAGATTTTTTTTCTGTTTTTAGAGGACGACCAGAAGGTATTCTACGGCTAGAACGTATAAGGCTTTTACGTCTAGCAATAGAGGTTGGCTGAACTTTAATTTTTCCTCTGAAAATCTGCTTTTTAAGTACATAAATATTTTTTAAATCTTTTACTGTTTGTATTTTTTGCAAATTTCTTATTAGTCTATCCCCAGATTCTTCAGATAAATTTGCTATTTTGACAACATCTGTAATTCTTTTTAATTCATTTAGTATTTCTTCTCTTTTAAAATTAGTTATTGGCTTTGCATTAATTATTTGTCCCTCATTATTACTGTGTGCATTGTTGTCTGTCTCCTGCTCAATGGGCAATTCAAATGCATTGGATTCTACAGTAGCAGAGGAAAGTTGATTTTTAAAGTTACAGAAGAAATCTTTTGGTGGGCATTTTGGACCCAATGCCAAAAGAGCTAACTCGTGCTTGTCTTCAGGAGTGACTGGTGGTGCATTTGGAAGACGTATTTTTTTCAACTCCATCAGTGCACATTGGTGTTTACAAAATGCACCAGTTAATCCTGATGGGCAAGAGCATACACCTACATCTGTTTTAATAATGTATGTGTGTTCTCCACTGTTAATTTTAAATAAATTATTTGATAAGTCTTTCAAATCATTTTCTGTGAAATTACTGGACTTTTTTCTTATTTTGTCATAAAATACAGTTACAGATGATCTCCTAGAAGTGGCAAATTCAAATAATTTTTTTGTAAAATAATCTTCCCATACTCCTAAGAAGAACTCGCATAAGGCGATAACATTAAATGCTCGTGTGCGGCTTAAAATGACGCCTTTCAAAATCTGTATGCTTGCTTCTGAAAAATTGTTTGTGTTGTTGTTTCTAGTTATAAGATCCTTCCTGAAAAGTAAAATCCATTCCTTTTTCCTCGCCAAAAAATTTCTAAACCGTTTTACATAATCTGGATAGTTTTTACACTTTAGTAGCAAATTTTTTTCAGCGTCCAGTAGGTTTTCTTCCGAGTCAGCATACATCACCTGTAAAATAACAGTAAATCAAAAAATGTTAGAATGCAAAAATTAAAGTAATAATTTGAACTAAGCATCAAACTCTAGATTAACTTGGCTGTTGAGAAAATCCCAATGTTAAATGTTTTCTATATAATTCAGGTTTGTAAAATATTTGTGTAATGTGAAACTTCATAATTAACGTGTTTCATTGTATCATTTTCAACATTTTCAGTAACAAATATTAAAATTCGGGGGGGGGGGGGGGTAAGAATTTGTATTAAAGTCACGTAAATGAATTATTTTCGTATTTTTCTTATTACTTAAAACAATAAAAAAATTAAGATTAATTGTAATAAATCAATTTGTAAATGTGTGATAAGAAAATTGGAAAGTTGTTACCAAAAACTCCATAGCGGATACTTAATATTTTTAGCAGTAGTGTTTGACATGACATCATTCACCAGAGGTTACTAAAAAAAGATCTTTGAAATTAAATAATTGAAAAAATAATAAAAATATAATTTTAAAAAATATAATCAAAAACTTGTACAGCTTGAAAAAGTTTCATGAATGTAGATTTTTCCTCTTGCTCCATCATCTTGTGAGAAAAAAGCCAGCGCCATTCTGCTTGGGCAACATGAAAATGGCATAACAATTGCTTTGCTTCAGGCCAAACTGCTGCCAATGCTCCTTTTTCTGCTGAAGAGTCATCGCTCATGAATATATCTGGATGCTATATTTTAAATAAAAATGCAGTCTATACATGGATACAAACACACACATATAAAAAGGGTTATTTGAAACACATTGCATATAGGTGGTTTTAAGATTTGTGAAAATATTAAGAAAATTAGAAAGTATATAATATTTATAAATAATTTCTAACAAAGTTGCAGAAACTAACAAATGTGAAATATTAAGGCCACCATCATTAAGAAATTTTTAGAACCAGACAAAAAAAATAATTTATCCCCTTCAATAGAAAAACAAAAGCTATAAGCAGAACTATTTCTTTTACTATGTAATACAGTAATTATTCCTAAGCAGATCATTTATGTGAAAATGTAATTTTAACAATCTGCATGTGCAAAAATTAATATAACGTAAACAAATATAATTTCTGCTTAGCATATGCATGATAATTACATAATGTTCACTTAAATAAATATACTAAATAATAATACAAAATTGAAAACCTCCTTACATCTTGTCCACCAAAACACTGAGGAAAGTTCATTTTCAACAATTCAAATGCATTAATGTAATTCTGCATACATTGGGATGCATGAATCATAACTGCAAGCGGCAAAGCTCCAACTTTTGTCGCTGATAACATAATGGTAATTGTTGAAGATGATGTCTCGCAGCTTGCAGTTGAATCAATGAAAATAATTTCTTTAGATGAAGATAAAGGATGATTTCTCTTCATCAGTGGTGTCACAAGCAAAACTGCCCAAAGATGATCATCATGAAATTTAACAGTTGTGCCTGAATACAGATAGATTACTTTATATTAATAAACAATAGCAAAAGTATGAAAATGAAGCACTAAACAAAATATAAAAAGTATTATTTTTCCAACATGTCTTGGAAAATAAATAAATAGCAGTAAATCAAAGGGGACATTTAAAAAAGTTATTTATTTAATACAGTTTTTATGAATTCTTTATTTTTACTAGAAGTATAATATTTTAGCTACCTCAAAAGACATGTTCTTAAAACATATTACTAGTTGTTAATAAGTTAAAGTTACACCTTAAAAAGTTTGTAACCTATTATTAACATGCAGTTCATATAATTAAGTAACTTTTCAAAACTCCTAACTTTAGATATTCTGAGAAAATTTTTGTGAATTGTAAAAAAACAAAACAATTCACACAAAAAATTGTAACTTGATAAATAAATGCTACAGATGTGTTAAAAAAAATAAACAGATACAGATACTTTACATACAGATACAGATAATTTACATGTTATATAAAAATTTAGGTTATTTTTCTAATATTTTATGCTTTAATTTTTCTTCACGCGAAGCAAAAGTGTAGATATTTTAATGAAAGTTACAGAATCCAATATATTTGGCTTTTTCAGTCATATTTATTTTATAATACAATAAATTATTTTTTCATGAACTAAATTAATTGCAGATTAAACTGAGGTTTGAAAAATAATCTTGAGATATATTCACAAAAATAAATAATATTTTGGACAACAGATGGCGCTTGCATTGTATTAAAGAAAACTATCTGTGTGCATATAGCGCTGTCTCGATCCACTCCTCAGGAGTGAGCCCGCTTCTTTCAATCGGCTGGTGATAGTCTCTTCGGAGACATTGCTGTAGGGTTAGTGATTCAGATAAGGGAGGCGTTTTACCCGTTGGATCCTCACCCTGATGCTATAGCACAGGGGTGGCACGGCTGAGTTGTAAGAATGGCACGCGAAGACTTATTGAAAGATTAAAAAATTTGAAAAGATAATAATAAATACTAATTTTTTTTTTTTTACTCTTATATAAAACGGTGAGTTTCAGACAAAATAAAATATCAAAATCTATTTGAAATACATTTAATTAAGTAACAATAGAAAGTTTATAATGTGGACAACACTCCTTCATTGTTATGTGCGTTGGTTTTCCGAAAGGAGTGCATTCGTGAGATTTTGGAATTTGAGAGAATGTGTTTTAAAGTATCTGGAAGAAAACAGTGAGCTGCCTAGTGAGTGCTTGCTTCTCAAGAAGGAAGATAGGCTTTGAGATATTTGGGTTTTCTTACAGATACTATAAGACATTTAAATAATTTAAAGTTAAGATAACAAGGAAAAGATTGTGTGTGTGTGTGTTATTTTCCAATCCTGATTGATCTTATATATACTTTTGTGAAAACACTTTGCCTTTTTTTGTCTCGACTTTGTAGAAAAAAGAGAAACTGATGCACAATCCAATTCTGTTATCATCTTCGAGAATTGATCCTAATGTAGATGACTCAGTAAAAAAATCTACGAAATCTAAAACCACACTAAGAAAGTACTGAATGTTTAATAATTATTTAGAATTAAATTTTTCTGCTTACTCATTTTTTATATACCTAGCCTAATTGATTGAAACTGAAAGGAAAATTTTAACAATAAAACTTAAGTTTGTACTTTTTTGTCCTATTTATTATATTACTTTTAAACTTCCACTAGACTTGCATAAAATACGTGCTATTAGCGTAAAAATTTTATAATAAGCCTATAAGTAACATTTTTTCACCTTTTCGTATTCTTTTGTTTGTTGGAAAAGTTTTAAGTGGCACGCCTAACTTTTTTTTATCAGATAGTGGCACTCTTCCCAAAAAGGTTGGCTGCTGTAGCACTATATTCTGGGTGTACTCCAGGTAAGCGCCGTACCTGGTGTTTAACAGATGACCGGCACACTGCCTCCCTTGTTGGACTCCGTGGTGGGTGGAGGCAAGCCAGGACGAAGTTTTTCACACGCCTATGGATCCAATGCTGCTGTGCCCGGGAAAAGGCCTTGTTTTACCCAGACCCACTATAGGTGAAATTTCTGTACATGCCAGACACTTATTAATATCTTTACCGATTAATTTTACCTAATAATAGTATGTTAGCAAAATCGCCATTTGCATTACATAAAGCGTTTATTGGAAAAGGTGGTGAACCGAAATCTGTGATAAGATTGCGATCCGGTGACCTACTTATTGAAACTGTATCTACCCTACAAACGAAGTCTTTTCTGCTTGCAAAAACATTTCTCGATTCTCCTATGTAATAAGTCCTCACAAATCACTAAATTCTTGCCGCGATGTCATTTCCGAACCTGACGTCTTGATCATCCCTGATGCAGAAAATCGTTTCAGAAGAATTACAGTAAAAAAAGAAGCAACAATAACTTCTACTAAACACTTAATTCTGACTTTTAATAGCCCGAAACTTCCAACTAATATAAAAGCAGATTATTTAAATTGTAAAATCCGTCCATAATACCGAATCCTCAGCGCTGTTTTAAGTGTCAAAGGTTTGGACATTCACAAACAGCCTGTCACGGAAATTTAACATGCTCTAGATGTGCTTCTGTTGGACATTCTTCCACGGATTGCAATCTGGAACCAAAATTTGTTAAATGCTCACAAGCCCATCCATCTGATTCGAAACTGTGCACTAAATGGAAAATTAAGAAATTACAGGAGACCAAAACTAAAAAAAAATATCCCTTACTTAGAAGCACGAAAACTAATACTCCCACAGGTACTTATGCCCAGGCAGCCAAATCCTTAACAGTAAGCAATTCCACACAAACGGATGAAAGCATTACAAAAATAATTTGTCCACCTTTAAAATTACTCCAACCTTCCTCAACCCACTCGAAACCAAATCTATCAACATCCACTCTTGCTGTTTCCACATCATCTTCAACCTCTTCAATAGCAGCTACAGAGTCAGAACCTCAATCGCCTATTCCTATATAATGCCGTTCTTTCTACCGCCAATATCTTTACCCCTATTGAATCCTCTTCATCAAACATATCCGTTTCCACATCAAACTCCTCTATTCGAAATTTAAAACCAAGCTTTAAAACTCGTGCGAAGAAAAAATGTTTACTAAAAACAAACCGAAAATAGAAATAAAAATGACACCCCACAAACCACGTAAAAGTGCACCTAAGCAGGAATCAGTGGCGTAACGTGCACCCCCGCACTGCGGGGGGGGCAAAGCCTGACTGACGCCATAAACGTAGATTTTCTCAAAATTCGCTTGACATTTTTTAAAATCGAATTTTTAAGCAATTTTCCAATCAGCGATTAAACGTCATTCGCAATATCTTTAATCTTATAGCCAAATAAAAAAAACTTTCATTTATTTGCTGTAATGCAGGCGACGAGAGATACTTTTCTTTAGTGGGTTTTCTTTTTCAACCTAAATTATTAACAAATAAACCATAAGTCATACGGAGAATCGTATAAAATGCTAGGAAAATACAAAACTTCAACACTGTTATTATTAATGTATACATTACATTAGCAGTAGGGAGGGGGAAAAAAGACATGATTTACTTTTTAAGAAGCAGCAGAGAAAATTATTGGCGTCTTTAGTCCTACCCCCCCATGTGTTTCAATTTCATTTAGCAAAGTCGTAAATAACGTACATCTGTTATGCTTTTTCGAAGTAAAATAGTATTACGAAACTTGGAAAAGCATATAGAGCATTTTAAATGAGTGCATTTGATGATAAATTTATGAGTATTCAATCAAATGAAGCATAATGGAATGTATCGGTTTTTTTTTTAATTTCTTTTTTCATGAAATTATCTTTGCTTTATACAAAGAACTCTCCTTATTAAAAGTTGCAGTATTTACGCTAGAATGTAATCGAACTTTAAGTCAAGTTCATCTCGGGATTTAGAAATGAAGAATCATAGGTGATACCTTTTTTTCTTTCGTAAGAATTTTAAATCTAAAATTATTTTACAATGTTCGTGTCTTTCTTAGTGTTCGTTTTTATTTAAGTTACCAGGTTATCCATTGTTTGAGATTTCCAGTTTTAATAATTATTATAAATACTCTCTAATGTTATACATTAGTTACTTCGTTTACTCAGACTCCGATTGATTTTGTGTTCAGTTAAAAGTTTAATTTTTAATATTTTTAATGATGTATAAAGATACGTTGTGTTATGGTTTGGCAATCCTTTGTATATATATGTTTACACTTGCTGGAAAAGAGTGTTTTTAAAGACAAATGAGAGAAGATAAGCTCTGAAGAAACCACTACATTTGTTAATTCAATGCCGAAACGACTTCAAGAAGTTTTCAACACACGGTTATCCAACCAGCTATTAAATAGCTCATTATCTTTTTTAAATAATTTTTATAGTTACTACTAAAAAAAGTGAACACACACTTTTTCTACTTGATTTTTGATGGTATCGCTACAACCCTGTCCTTATTTTCAAAGCTATGAAAGCAAACCGAGTTTACTTTTGTTTTATTCTCAATACTTGGAATAAACTAAATAAAATATAATTTTTAAAAAAATTTCTAATTCTGGTTCTTAAAATTTTTTTCGTCGTTTATGTAAACAGTAGTAAGTGAACGCATACTTTTTCTAGCAAGTATATATGTATATATAAAGTTCCAGCTTGGGGCCCAAGACCTGACCTTGCGGGGGGCCCAATTATTTTCCGTTACGCCACTGGCAGGAATCATCAGACGAAGACATGATAATTTATGATGAGGATGAATTTGATGCACCAAATATTTTAGTATAAAAGACATTAAATATTCCAACATAACACCTAAAAGCAGGAAATAATTTTTTTTTACTTAGTTTTTGGAACAATAACTTTGTAGATATAAAATTTGCTTATTGTAAGTAATGTTAAATGTTTTAATGTTTCCTCATTGGTCTGTTTTGATCTTATCTGACTTGGTGGGGTATCCCCCTTCAAAATTTATCTTCTTTTATATCATGAATTGGATTTTCATTTTTTAAATTGATGTTTTAACTTTTTACTGAGACCATACTCTTGTCCACATTTTAAAATATGCTTTTAATTTTTAGCAAATGTTTGACGCAGTATAATCAAACCCCAAATTCACTCACTCACTCACGCCATCCACCGCCTAATCCAGTCGCATAAATTACTGCAATAAACCCTATAAATAATTATATATACAAATCTAATGATTGAAGTTTGTTCCTTACCTGAAATATCAAGAGTACAGTCCAATTTGGATATTATAGTAGATTATTGCTTTTATATCGTCTTTAATTTCGGTAATTACTTCAGTTCGTAATTTAGAAATAATTTATTCTTGTGATCTATGTGCTAAATGTTGCTCAATTCTATTTCGCGATTTTTTTATTCTGTTTATATGATCCATTAGCAGAGTCGTATTTACTTAATAATTCTAGCAAACTTAAATTTCCATGATTATGGCATTTTTATTATTTCATGGGTTCCACGAAGATCATTACAAACTAAAAACAGAATCAGATATACAATTTTTTGAAATAGTTAATTTAGGTTACCGACTGCATTTGTGGAGTAATAATTTTTCAAAAATATAATAAAGTGTTTTTTTTTTTCATTTAGTGTTACTTGAATTAGAATATCATATAAAATTATTTTAAGATTTTTTTACAATAAAAAAAACTATTTAAATGCAATTTTTTTTTGGCAAAAACAAAAGAATTACCATTTTTTCAAAACATTTTCCTTTTATGTAGAAAACTCTTCTATATAATATTTTTTCTATATATATATATATATTTAGGACTTCTCAACAGAGCCTGAACTAAGATTTTTAAAACAATCACTATTTTCAGAGTTACTATTAACTGAAATAATATTCAGTGTATTTTTTATAAAAGTTTCTCTACTTTGATGCATTAAATTATGATTAAGTCCATTTCTAAATCATATATTTCTAAAAAGTCCAGATAGAGGGAAATCCAATGGAGTTTCCCGAATCAAATAACAAAAACTAAACATTTGCATCATTAAGAATTAGTTTTTAAGGCTGTGGAAATTTTTTCAGAGATCTATAATAATAAAGTTTATAATAAACTGTACTTCTTGTTTTACTGACAGCGATAGGAATATTGTACACATTTCATGTACAAGAGTACATTATTTTAATTCCTGATTATGCAGGGGCCCTGGTGTATAGTATCCACCACATCCCCATATGGGTAAAGGGAGTGGTAGCAAGTGAAAATAGAGCTGTGCAATTCCTGACTTTTTCATCTTTTCACTGAAACAGTTCAGGGATTTGATCAAATCACTTACTTTCATCAGGGAAAGTAAAGAGACGTTATTTTAACATCTTCAGTGAATTAATCCTATCCCTCAGGAATTTGATCAAATCACTTACTTTCATCAGGGAAAGTAAAGAGACGTTATTTTAACATCTTCAGTGAATTAATCCTATCCCTCAGGAATTTGATCAAATCACTTACTTTCATCAGGGAAAGTAAAGAGACGTTATTTTAACATCTTCAGTGAATTAATCCTATCCCTCAGGAATTTGATCAAATCACTTACTTTCATCAGGGAAAGTAAAGAGACGTTATTTTAACATCTTCAGTGAATTAATCCTATCCCTCAGGAATTTGATCAAATCACTTACTTTCATCAGGGAAAGTAAAGAGACGTTATTTTAACATCTTCAGTGAATTAATCCTATCCCTCAGGAATTTGATCAAATCACTTACTTTCATCAGGGAAAGTAAAGAGACGTTATTTTAACATCTTCAGTGAATTAATCCTATCCCTCAGGAATTTGATCAAATCACTTACTTTCATCAGGGAAAGTAAAGAGACGTTATTTTAACATCTTCAGTGAATTAATCCTATCCCTCAGGAATTTGATCAAATCACTTACTTTCATCAGGGAAAGTAAAGAGACGTTATTTTAACATCTTCAGTGAATTAATCCTATCCCTCAGGAATTTGATCAAATCACTTACTTTCATCAGGGAAAGTAAAGAGACGTTATTTTAACATCTTCAGTGAATTAATCCTATCCCTCAGGAATTTGATCAAATTTCTAATCCCATCTTTTCCCTGTGACATATATTTATATTTATCCTGGGACTGTGTTTTCTAGATCTAGGGGATTTATTTTTGGTATTTTTTAAAAAAAATCTTTGTTTTATTGTCATATACTTTTTAAATTATCTTGTTCTTTATAATATTGGAATACTCAGCTTTTTTTTAATCATTTCAAATACTTTGAAAGTTTCCTTTACTTAGTTAACTTTCAGCAGTACAACTGATTGTCCTTTCATATACAATATTTTTAATTGACAATCAAAAGAAAACTTGTAAATTGTTTAGATATAAATCCTAGGATTTTATGACAAATTTTTCTGAATATTTTAAACAATTAATTGGAAAATAAGAAATTTAATCAAATAGTTAACAGAGAAGAATCTTTATTTTGTAACTTTTCCCAAGGTGCTTATTTTTAAATCTTTCCTCATGTATAATCAATTAACTCTTAAAAGTTTGTATGCAAAATTGTTAGATTTTTAACTAATTATTTAACAATATTACTTTGTATTGTATATATTATTTTGTATCTTTTTCAGAAATGAATTTGGTACTCTTTTATTTATTCTTTGAATAAATTTCTACAACAGCTACTATTTTAAAAATGACCTAAATTTATTTTTATTTAAATATTTAGAATGGAAAAGGTAAATGAAGGTAAAGAAGATGCAAATTCATGCAACAGAATTGTAAAAGAAAGTGAAAACTGCCAGAGAGTGAATGAAAAGAATGAGAAGTTTCCAAGAAAAAAGAGAAGAGTATTGAAAGTTTTATAATCTCTCAATGTTAAATTTTTAATTTCATGATTTTCTTCAAGACTTTTCAAAAGCGTCTTCAGTGTACATTTGTATTAATGAAATGCTAATATTTTATGCTTCATTTTTTATTATTTTTAGTTTTGAAATTTTTTCTCTATTTTTAAGTGTATATCAAAAATTTAACAACTGTAAGTTAATTTTATGAGAAATCCTGTAATGTGTAATTGTCAATGATATTTATTCCTTTGTAAGTATTTCAGTAAATTTGCTTCATTATCTGTTTCACATCTTTAATGTATATTTATAGGTATCTTTAACTGTTGCAAACAGCTAAATTCTTTATTGTTCAACACACAAGTATAGCATTTTTCTTTCTTCTTTTATTATTTTATATTTTATAAAATTATACTAAATTTTTATCCATTTTTTATTAGATCGCCCTTTTTAGTTTTATTAATATTGTTATTTTTGTATATGTACAGAAAGAACAAATAAAATTACTGATTTTGTCATTTTAAATAAGATATTTGTGATTACAAATAATATTGTCTTTCCTCATTTCTCATTAGAATGTTTCCTCTTGATTGTGAATTCTTTTTCTTCCGTGCTATCACTTTCGCAAACACTTTTAAAATAAGCTGTAACAATAATGATATTTAAGTTGAAAGTAATTAAAAAATATCTCTTTAATTTCTAATAAATATTAATTGTAATCTCTCTCGTCAAAACATTTATATTTCCTCTTGAATCAATTAACTCTTTTCTGGATCGTACTGATCCTGACAGGCAAATGATACATAGAATGTATTCATTTTCACCATAACAGACCAACATGCGTTTCTTTATAAAACCATATGGATTTTAATGAGTTGTCTGTAAAGCTCTCACATTGAACAGGCTTGTCTTCTATTCAGGTCCTCTTGGATTTCATATTCAGGCTCGTCCACAAGGTCAATCTGTGTAAATCTCGCATATAGAATGTGTATGTTCTTGAGGCCACATGGCAGGATATATCATAAAACCTATATCAGAAATAAATACGTTCATACTTAGAATGTTTGACTTTTATACTTATGCGAATATTATTATTAAATGATATACTCATAATAGTAAAGATTGGAATTTTCTATTACAGTGTTCAACATTGCATAGCTGGCTTTTGAAAAACGTGATATTACATGCTTTTCTTTGTCAGATTTGGATTTACTGGAATAATCTTATATTTTTATCCCAGCGCACATTTGTAATATATAAACTGGTTTTTTTTTTAAACTTAAGTAGAATTTGAAATATTTTATAGATAGTAATCTGAAGAATTTTCAAATGAATGTGTAAAGACTCAATTAAAATATATTTTATATTGAATCTGCTAGAATTTATTAAAATTCAAAAGAGGAGTAGGAATTCAGAACGTTTTATATGTTTATAATTTGATTTCTGTATATTTAACTTAACTGTTAAAGCTAAAAAAAAAATTATAAAATTTTTCAAAATTTTATGATTTATATGGGGAAAAGAAGGAAATCAATAAAAACTTTTATTCAGTTTTAAATAAAGATTGTAATGTTTCTTTTAATATACTGAAATATAACTGTATTTGAGGAAATTTATTTACAATAAAATATTCCAAGATTAAAATTAATTTTTTAAAAATATACTTTTATTATTGTAAAATTATAACTAAAAAATATTCCTTGCATGTAAATAAACTGGAGTCATAAAAGTATTTTGAGAACCTTTACTTTCATTCTTCAATCATTGTTTTAAAACTAGCAAGATAAACTCTTTTTACAAAATAACAATTTTTAAATGGTGACTTTCTAATTTTTTTAATTTTAATTGCTACATACGTATTTTTTTGTATTTTTAATAGTGTAAAATAAATATTGCAGAATATTATAAATGCAACAGTTAGGCATAATTATTCTTAAAAAAAAATCAGTAACTTGATTTTTTAAAAATAAAAACTTAGCTCTCTAGAGCCTGGCATTGCACAGGCTTTTTCGAGTGCATAATTCCTCCCCTTCTACTCTCCAGGGAAATTTCTCCTTCCCCTCTTGACAGCATTTCACCCTGGTTATTTTTTTTCCGGCACTAATATTCCCCTTTTTGAAATATCTTCCACTCCCCCCAACAGGTTTCCAATTTATTTTTAGATCCAAAGAGGAGAGAAAACATTTTTTTTTTTTGGTAAATTTGCGATTTTTAAGTAAGTTTTTCAATTTTAGGTCAAAACACGGATAATAAGGCTTGAAAGAAAGGGAAAAAAGTTTCTTCCGATTATTTTTATAAATAGCAGAATTGTTAAGTGTTTATAAGTCGAATTTCGAATAATTTTCAAAAAATCGTATTGGGAAGCCGATTTTTTAAAATTACCTGGTACATTCGAGAGCAAAGCATGCATTTTTCAAAACCGTAGGCTCGAATAAGATCCAGAGTGACTGGAATATTCTGTCCTTGAAAATCTGTCAAAATTAGTTTAATTAAAAAAACCAAAAAAAAAAAATTTCCCCCTACTACCATTATTATGCCTTTACAAAATATATGGCGCGATTGGTTTTGGAAATTTTTTTTGTCTGATTTTGGTACAAGGAGAGGTGGCAGTTTTAAAAATGTCGGAAATCTTTCCCTCTGCCAATAGGTTGTAAAACAATGGTTAGTCAATCATGTTAAAGATAATGACTTTATATTGAATGTTATCATGGTGCTGTAATGCGAATAGATGGCGCCTGCATCTCTCATTTGTATTTATAGTTTTTCTTTCTCCCCTTGTAAATTCCGTTCTATCTCTAGCCACCTAGTGTGCAGGTTGTTATTTAATTCTGTGATAATTCTTGTATTCTGTAAATAATAAAAGCTTAAACACAGGTTATGGGCCTAGCACTTGACCGCGCTTGAAGTATCAAAGATTATGAGTCTTTTACGATAGAAAAGGCAGACAGAACTTTATTTCTTGGAAGCAACAAGTTGCGGCAAAGTTTCGCTCATCGGCAGTTTGGCGGGAAGATAGCGTGATCGCACCGCCATTTTGAAGAGATCGAGGAAGAAACAGAAGATGACCGTTGTTGTTTAGCCTAGAAATATTAATACAAATTATTTAAGAAACTAGTAAATCTAAATTTCTAGAACGGAAATAAGTATGGATTTCAGTCGTCATATTAAGCCTTTGACCGGAGAAACAGATTAGCCTATGTGGAAACGGAAGATGCGAGACCTACTCGATTACCACGAAGGAGCCATCGAGGTCATAGATGGCAAAGTGAAAAGGTCAGAATCCATAGATGCTGATGCACAAGAATCTGTAAGAAAACAGCATAGAGATCGCTGCGATTTTTACAGAAAAGCAAATATGTAAAATCAATGATCGCACGTACCGTTACAGATGTTGTGTATCAGAAGATTATGGACAAGGAAACAGCCTTTGATGCATGGGAATCATTAAAGCAGCAGTTTGAAGCAACTTCAAAAGATCAGTTGTTTAAAGTTTGTACAGAGTTTATTGCATTCAGTTGAGTTCCTGGAGAGGATGTCTCAACACATATTGCAAAGCTAAGAAGTCTGGAATGAACTGAATAAAATGGACTTGAGGCTAGAGAGGTCAGTAAATTGCCAGATTTGATGCTAGTCTGTACAGTGTTACATATTTTGTCTTGTCAGTTTGAAACCTTTAAATCCAACTGGATGTTGTTAGCTGGAGATGACAAGAAGTCATTTGAAGAATTAACAGTGCAGCTGTGTATGTTCGAAAGAAATTTTACTAAAGTAGAAGACAGTAGCAAAAAAGCCCAGAAAGCCCTAATAGCTACAAAATTAGAAAGACCCAGACAAGAGGGCAAATATAAGTTCAAGTCAAGAAAAGAAGATAGCTGCAATTACTGTAAACGAAAAGACATTGGGCAAATGACTGCAGAAAGGGGATTTCAGATGGAAGACCATCAAAGAATAAATTGAGTGATACACAATCAAGTACAGTATCAGCTAACATAGCATTGATGTCTATATTTGAGGAAGTCTATACATCAGAGACTACTTCATACTGCTGTAGCAGTAGTTCCTTGCGACAGTTGTATCATGAAAGATGGGGCCACCAAGATAAACGTCACATCCGAAACATGCTTGAAAAGGAACTAGGCATCCACATCGAACTAGATTAAGAATTATGTGAGCCATGCATTTATGGCAAAGCACACAGGTTATCATTTGGTACCAGGAAGAAAGCCTCTGATCCTGGTGAACTGATTTTAGCAGATGTTTGGGGACCTTTTGATAAGTCATTTCAGAAGAATAAGAATCTGGTTGTATTCAAAAACAGATTTGCAAAGTTTCGCTATGGTTACCTAGTAAAAGAGAAGTCAGAAGTAAAAAAGGTGTAAGAGTACATGCTTTCACATACAAGGATATTGGGATATTCTGTGAAAAAATTCCTCTGTGATAATGGAGAATTTGATAACAAAGCTGTTCGGAAAATTTTACATTCACTCAAAGGCTGACAGCACCTTACACCCTAGAACAAAATGGAGCCAGTGAACGAGAAATGTGAACCACTATTGAAATGGCCAGAACATTCAAATACTCAAATCCTGAAGTCAATTTCCCTGCAGCCGTCTAGGCTGAATTAGTTTACTCTGCCATATATATACTAAACAGAACTGGAAAGTCGTCAATAGAAAATGCAAATCCATATGAGCTTTGGCTCAAAAAGAAACCCCGGTTAAAACACTTGCGCGTAATAGGATATCTATGCTATGCTCATGTTCCAGTTCAGAAGAGAAGAAAAATGGACAAGAAGGCCATCCAAGGGTACATTGTGAGATATGATGGAGATGAACGATACAGTATCTAGCTAAAAAAGAACACAGAGTAATTTTATCTAGATATGTAATATTTCAAGAAAAAGCAGGAAAGTGTGATGACCAAACAGAATTGAAATTAGAAGACGGGATAAGAGAAAATACAAATCAGTGAAAGTACGAAGAGCAGCTCATAAAAATTGAGGACAATCTTATAAGGACATAAAGCTAAGATGACTTAAGTGATTCTGAGAGCGGTAGTGTGAAAAAGATGCTGAACCTACATCAGATAGACAGCTGAGGAACCGCTCACTTTTGCATAAACCAAAACGGTTTGAGGATCATATTATGGAAGCAGAGTCATATTTAGATGACTATAATCCTGAAACATATGAAGAAGCAGTTAACTCCAAGGATAGCACAAACTGGAAGAAAGCCATGGAGAATGAAATGAATTCATTAAGTGAAAATCATACTTGTGGGAGCTAACAAACCTATCAGTTGGGGCTAAAGCAATACCCAGTAAGTGGGTTTATAGACTCAAAACAAATCCAGATGGCAGTATCAACAAATATAAGACCAGACTTGTGACGAGGGGCTTCAATCAACGCGAGTTCATTGATTGCAGTGAAACATATAGTCCAGTAGCCAAATTAGGAACAATATGGACAGTTTTAAGCATTGCAGCTGAAGAAAGAATGCAGTTTGATGTATCAACAGCATTCTTTTATGGAGATCTGGTGGAAATCATACATATGCAACAGTTTTGAAGATGGCCCAGAAAAAGTATGTAAACTAAGCGCAGCCTGTATGGTTTAAAACAATAACCACGCTGTTGGAACAAGTATTTTAGTCAATTTTTAACAGATCTTGGTTTTAAAGTAAGTGAAGCGGATCAATGCCTTTACATTCGGGAAAGAAAAGATAGAAAATTGTTGATGGTGTTGTATGTGGATGATGGATTAATTGCTGCAACTGACCAACAGGACTCTAACATGTTCATCAAGGAGCTGAAAACAAAATTCAAGTTCTCAGTAGGAGAAATTTCGTGTTTTCTAGGTCTTGAAATTGAGCATCATAAAGACAAATCAATAATGATCCATCAAAAAGGATATGCCAGAAAGATACTGAGGTGTTTTGGTTTTGGGAAATGCAAACCTGTGGCTACACCTATGTTAAAGGATTGCAAAAGTCTGAAACCAAAAACTCTGATTTTCCATATAGGCAAGCTGTTGATGCCCTTATGTATCTGATGGTGGGTACCAGGCAAGATCTACCATATAGTGTAGGATTTCTTTCGAGATCACTTGAAAACCCACCTGCAGAAGATATAATCAGGCAAAAGAGAGTATTCCGCTACATAGCTGGCACAGTTGGATATGGAATAACATACCATGCTACGGAAAGAAAAGGTGTGCTTCACTGTTATAGTGATTCAGATTTTGGTGGATGTACCAAAACAAGTCGATCAACCTCTGGATATGTTATGATATATTTTGGAGGAGTTATCTCATGGCGCAGCCAAAGGCAAGCAATTGTTGCCACTTCAACTACTGAAGCTGAGGTTATAGCAGCATCAGAGGCAGCCAAAGAAGTAATTTGGCTCTTCAGACTGATTCAGGGCATAGTGAACTTGAGGGAAATTCCCACCCTTCAAGTGGACAACAGGGCAGCAGTAAAATTATCACACAACCCTGAATATCATCAAAAGACAAAGCACATAGAGATAAAACCCTTCTTTGTGCGTGAGAAAGTCTTAGAGGGAAAATTAAATGTGAAACAAGTGTCAACTGAGAAACAAGTCTCTGACATTTTGACAAAATCCAGTTAACAAGGGAAAGTGTTAAAGATAATGACTTTATATTGAATGTTAACATGGTTTTGTTGTTATGCCAATAGATGGCGCCTGCATCTCTCATTTGTATTTATAGTTTTTCTTCCTCATGTAAATTCCATTCTAGCTCTAGCCACCTAGTGTGATGGTTGTTATTTAATTCTGTGATAATTCTCGTATTCCGTAAATGATAAAAACTTATGCAAATCATTCATAATGTTTCAATTTCAGAATTTTTATCATCGAATTGGATTCCTCGGATTACATCCCATCTTTTGGTACCTTTGACGCGTTTCTGCTTTTAGCGGTTCAGATGATAGTCTCATAGACACGTTTGTTTACTCGCGAATTTTAATTGTGTTGATTATGTAATTTTTTAAATAAATATTTATGGTTTTTATATAGGGGCTGTGGTTAGAGCATCGGACTCCAGACCGGAAGGCCTGGGTTCGATTCACGATGCCTCCAAAAAACACAGAGTACGTGCTCGTTAAATCAGGGGGTCCAAATTCTTGTGAGTGGTCGCAGCAGAAATCACGGGTGCAGGGGGCTGGAGAATATTATCCTCTCCTCCAGTTCCATGCCTAAATCATGGTGGTGGAAATAGTTGGTGTCGCCATCTGTCGTGTAAGAACCGAGCTAAATCGTACTGTCAAATGCATAGTGATCAAAGCTAAAAACTAATTACAGGCATACACCTAGCCCCATGCCACGATGAATTTCGTGGCCCTCGATCCGACACTATCAGACAGGTGGCATTAGTAATTTTTTTCATTAAATTTTTTTTTATGATTTTAGTATACTTTATTTTTTTATTAGTTATTTTAAAACTTCAACACAAATTTCTTTAAAAAATGCTGGGTGAATTTTGTTGGATAAAAAACATCTTATGAAAACAAACTTTTGTAATGCATTCTTCAAACCAGATAAACGTCAGGTATATAATTTTATGTCAGTTAAATGTTGTAATTTTTTAATGGTTTATTTGAGTTACAAATTAGCTGTATAACTATCTAAAAGCTTTAGTATAAGGCTATCTTAGTAACTACAGTCGACTTCTATTTAACGAAAGCGCTCAATCCTTAAAAAAGTTCGTTATGTGGAAAATTCGTTAAATATAGATTCATTTTCAATATGCTTTATATGCTTAGTTCCTGGAAAAGTTCATACAATGGAAGTCTGACTGTATATACATATCTAATCATAATTTATTCAGTGAAAAAGAAATGTTTATTTATTTCAAACACATGTTTTATTTCACTGACTAAAATTATGGAAACAAAATTCTGTATAAAGAATTTTGTAACAAAATAAGTTCTGACTTTTCAATATTTTCAAATCATGCTAAAATAAAGCAATAAAACAATGTAAAAATTTGAAAATTTCTCAGACATTATGCATATAATTATTTTTATGCTTGCAATGTTTTCAGATAATGATTTCAATGTTTTGCAATGATTCAGTTGTTGCACAACTGTTGATTGCATTGCAAGAGGTAAAATTGCTTTCTTTGAAATATTATTTAACTATTAAATCATGTTAAGAGGGTATAGTTAAAAATTTTTTATTGATAGTTATATGAAAAAGTACAAATTCAAAGTGGGCAATCTTTCCTGTGATCTTTCCTGAACAAGTAATAAGGATGATCTTTTGATCTTTGCTTCAATCCTTTCTTGGGGCGAACAGACGATCAGGTGTGCCTCTCAGCACTTTGCCTCTTTGATTTAGCCTTGCCTTTAAAAATAAAGATCGTTTTCACGATTTAAAAAATTCTTGACAGGTTCTCTATTGCATGATCAAGAGACGAACTAGAGGCTCACAAAATCATTAATTCTTAGAGCTCAGAAACAATTAAGAAAGCCCGTGCTTGGTAGTTAACTTCCTCACCGCTAATTTTTGCCAGTGTTGAACAGTGGCTTCTCATTAAAATTCGTGACATTACTTTCCATATAGACCTTTTAAGTAGGTGGGTGGAATGCTGTTGTCCTTATCTCTTCATTATGTCTTAACATTACAAGGCCTGCCGTCGCTAAGAGAGTTAAAAGCAATGTTTAATGGTGGGTTGCTTCTAGTGCGTTGTAAATAAGTAATCAATAAACATGTGTCTTTAAGTGATTTATCTGCTTTTGTATATTCCTCATAGGATAAAAATTTATAGATATTTCTCTTTTCCTCATTTTTAAGGATTTCAATATTCTTGATGTCCTCAACAATCGTGAACAGGACACTCGAATACACGGAAAATTGCCTAGGGCGACGCTAGACTCTCTGCTTGAAACTAAAGTTGCTTCTTCCGAATACAAACAAACTGTAAGTAAATTTTTATTAGACTTTTGTGTGAATGTGTGTGTGTGTTATCTCGAAGTGTGCAATTCAATGCATCATTTTTTAGAAATTTATTTTTAATATAAATTTGAATAAGTTCAGAGATGCTACAGTTTTAAGTTTGCTGCTTATTTGTAAAGGTTATTAAAATTTTGAACAGTTTGACTGATTGTCTTATGAATGTTTCTTGCTCAAGCAACATGATGACTATTGGTGTCAGTTAAACTTTGTCAAGCAATAAAGATGATAATTGAACTGGAGTCTATCCAGATTTCCTCACCTTACCAATGTGAGGACTTCTGATTAACAACAGACTTAGTTTATATCAACTGCTTTTACATGAAGAGTCGTAACTTTATCTGGATTTGTTATTAACATTTTCATTTCAGAGTGTAACTGAGTAAGTAACTATATGTGTTCCTTTTTTAAAAATTAGAAAGTTGTCGCTAATTCAGCCTAAGGTCATCTTCGACTTTCACACGATTCTGTAGTTCAATCATTTTAAAAGTTCAGCATTTTATGTATATGCTTGTCAATATTTTTTTTACTAAGCTGAAAATTCCAGCGCACTGAAAGGAATCAATAAAGAGTTTCTTCTGGTCACTTGGAAATCCATTAATTATACACAGGTGATTGTGTTAATATTTAAAGATCGGTTCACTTGTCGTTTCGTACCGACAATAAAGCAAGATTATAAAAATATTAATTTTCAATGTAAAGCATTATTCATCTTAGATAATGCTCCAGGATATAGAGAATCTCTTCAGAATCTATTCCCAGAAATCAGTGTTGTGTTTCTTCCTCCCGGAACTATCTGTTTCATACAGCCCAAGGACCAAACATTGGTGGCTTTTTAAAAATAATATTGTATGAGAACAATTATGACAAAGGACCATTGGGGCAACAACTGACTAGGAAGATGGGGCATCGTTAACTGATTTTTGGAAAAATTATGATATATGAAATACAAAGAATACAAATCATGGGCTGAAATTATAGAACAAACAGTGAAAGGTTTGTGGAAACAATTAGGCCTTCAAAATATTGAATTGTTTTATAAATTTTAAAAAAAACCAGACACCATCATGGATGAAATAATCAGCCTAATGAATGAACTTAACTTGGACGTCAGCATTGAAAATATTATTAAATTGAATGAATCTCTCTCAATATCACTGTCAAATGAATACTTAATTGAGTGACAATGAAATGCATAATGTAAATGAGAAAAAAAATTATAAATATATGTCAAGACTTTGATAATTAAACGTAAACAATGAAATCTTTTATCATTGCAGATTTTTTTGCGTGTCAAAAAAAGAATGTGATCCAAATGGAGAACATCTTAACAAGTTCATAAATACGTCTGAAAGCACTTAAATTAAACATGCTTCTTTAACTTCATTGTATATACTTATTGATAAATATTTCAGTACTTAGTTCTTGGTTTATATTTCTTTACATTCCTCTACATTCAACATTTGAACACTTTAAAAAAAATAATTTGTGTGTGAAATGTGTGGGCTGCCTTTAGTTTAGGTAATCGTTTTTCTGTCTTTTTTGGGGAGGGATTTGAAATAGTAAAAGACACACACACACACCTTATTACTGAATATGTTCTAAATGGGAAATTTAACTCAAGATTGGTTAGAATAAGCTTTTATAATTGCTAGTGATATCACTTAAGGAAAACACTGCATATATAATTGTTTAACAAACTGTTATAAGACAAAAATAATTTTGTCTTGCATCATTTAAATATTTACATTTTTATTTAATTAGTGATACAATCTAATTAAATCAAAATATTGCATATTTTCTCTTTTAGGTATGTCAACTGCCACTAGATGTAAGATCTACGTTTTACATGGCATTTAGTAGCAATGGGTAAGTCTTTTGAAATAAAATTAGTTTTCAATGTTTTAAAATGCATTAATTATTAATATAATTCATATTGTATAAGAATATTGGATGTAACTGTAGGGTTCATTATACACTGCTGTTTGTAAAAAATACAACACCATGAAGGAAAATGAACTTTGCAGCAAATATCAATTATAGGATGTTACGTAAAATAGTAAAGTTTCAGAGCCACCGCGCATGCTGGCGTGCACAGCGCCCTCTGAACTGATGCGGAAAGCGTATAAATAGAGGACTGTAGCGGGACGTTGAAAATAGTTAATGATTATTTGTTAGTGGCGAATGTTTAGTGAGACCTAAGTATGTCTCCACGACGAAATAAGGAGAAATTCCAACAACTTACGAATTTTGAACGGGGAAGGATTATCCGTCTTCGAGAAGGAGGATTTTCCTATCGCGCAATAGGAGCTCGTGTGCAGTGGAACAGTTTCCCAGTGATACGAGTTTGGAAGCAGTAGACCGACGAACGCCGAGCATCTCGAAAAACTAGCGGTGGATAACGGAAGGTGACGTCAGCGTACGACGATTGACACCTGCTCCGCATGGCGATGAATGACCTTACAGCTTCCTTCAGGCAGTTGGAAGCACGTTGGTCTACTGCTACAGGTGTGCTAATGTCGGCTTTGTCAATTCGTCGACGTCTGCTGCCCCATGGATTGCGTGCAAGGGTGCCTTTATACAGGATCCTCCTCACGGCAAACCATCGACAGCTGCGTCTGCAATGGGCTCAAGAGTGCAGAGCTTGACAAGCTGATTGGCACCAAGTTGTCTTTTCAGATGAATCACGCTTCAATTTTTTCGACCATGATGGCCGCATTCGTGTTAGACGCTATGCCGGTGAACGTTGCCTTCCTGAGTGCGTTATCGAACGACATAGTGGCCTAACACCCGGAGTTATGATTTGGGGGGGGGGTGATTTCGTATCATGTGTGTGTGTGTGTGTGTGGATGATCCAATTTGCTACGAATTGAGGGTAATCTCAATAGCAACAGGTACGTCCGTGAAGTGCTACAGCCTGAAGTCGTTCTCTTCCTTCAAAGCATCCCTGGAGTTATCTTTCAGGAAGATAATGTGCACCCACATATTACAAAGACTGTTCAAGACTTCTGTTCAGCGCAAAACATGCAACTTCTTCATTGACCTGCTTATTCACCGGATATGTTGCCTATTCAGCACGTGTGGGATTTGTTTGGTCGGCTTCTTGGTTGTGATCCACATCCAGCAGCTTCAAAAGACGAACTTTTGCTGCGCATACAAGCAATATGGAATTCTCTTCCACAAGCAGACATTCAAATTCTGTTTGACTCCATGCCACGTCGTATAGCACCACTTATTGCAGTGCGTGGTGGCTACACCAAATACTAATTTCGGACGCTTAATTTTTTTTTTGAAAATTTCGTCATTTATTTGTATTAATACAAGTCGTTTGTGCATTAAATTTCATTTAATTCTGATGATTCCTTCATGCTGTTGCATTTTTTACAAACAGTAGTTTATGTAGTGAATATGAATCGATCTGTTAGAATGTTGTATGAAATCTCATTGCTTCAATTCTGCTTTTTTCTGTTTAAAAATGTTTGATATTGCTTTATTAATTATGCTACTTCAAATTTAAGATGCTGATCAGTGGCACAGACAGGAATTTTTCAAGTGGGTTGTGCCCGAAGTCCATTCGCGCAACGTAACTCAAACATTGCTGACAAACAAACTGCGCTGACATTCTTTTGATTTTATTGATTGTCGGGAGCATAAAACAATACAAAATTAATTATTGAATAAATATAATTAGCATTATGTAATAAAATAGATTATTAATAAAACATACTCAATTAAGTTTTATTTACTATATGCATAAGGTTATAACAATTGGAAAAAAAAAACAAGGAAGGTCCAGATCCGAGGCCCCCTCCCCGTGTGTGCGCCATTAATGCTGATTCATTGTATTTGCAGTACTGTGTTTAGAGCTCTTACAATTGGTTATCTGATTTCCCAAACATTCCATTTCATCAGTAATGTACTATTTATGTAGTTGAAAATAAAGTTGATATATTTGGGTAACTTTGGTGTATATGAAATCTAGAATATCAGATACAGTTAATAGTTTTTGGAGTTATATATGTCAGATAGTTTATCTAAATGCCATTTGAAACCTCTTAATGTTTCAAACTAGTTGGAACTATAGAAAACTAGCCCCTCACACCTGCTTTTAAAATCTAAAAAATGCTTAGAAATTAAATCAAGTACCTATATTTAAAATGTGACTTAACTTGTTAATTTTATTCTTTATTTATAATTTACTTTGGCTCACATCAATTTAGAAATGCCAGATCATTTCTATTTAGTAAAATGTGTGAGTAAAATAAATTGAGATATTTTATCCAACAATTTGTAATCATAGATTTTTATTTAAATGAGCCTCTGTTGTTATGAACTTTTTTTCTATCAAAGTATCCTTTGTCATTAGGTTTCATAAATACAAAAAAAGTATGAAATAGTGTGCAGTATATAGTCTTAATTATTTTTGATGGGGCATTTTTTAAAAAAAGTTTTTTTATTGGAATAAATTAGCATCACATAAATTTTCAATTGTTGAATGACGAAGTTGATTTGAAAATTGTCACATATTTCACTCAGCTAAAGTTTGTGAATAAAACACACTGCAAATATATTTTATTCACAATGTTTACTTGAAGAAATTAAAGAAAAAGAAATAATTTTGAAATTTTCTATACTGGAACTTCAGAAAAATCTACCCTGAACATGTTACGCCATCTAATTTAAAAATAAGGAATGTCTTGAGAAGATTTACTTAACTGTCTCTCTTGGCCAATTCTAAGAATTATCTAATTAATTTGGTGACTTGAAATAGTTTAAAAGTGCTGATTTCGATAAGAAAAAAATCTATAGCATCTATTATTTAGAATCAATAAATTAAAAATTTCCGTAAATAATAATGTAATCCTTAAGGCAGAACCTTTCTAAACAGTAGTGATTATCCAAATCTACTATCAGTTCATGTGATTTAACATTTTCTTCTTTGCTCTAAATCAGAGATGCACAACCTTTTTAGGATGAGAGGCCAGAAAATTTAATAGGATCATATCGAGGGCCAAAGTATTACGCGGTGGCAAATATGTTATAAACGTGAAAACACTATTTTATGACAATACGCATTTATCACAATTATTTATTTTACTTATTTTATACTCATGTACACATTATACAGTTGATAAATGGATGAAACACTTTCAGAATGACTAACTTGGTAAACTTGAAATTATATAACAGAGGAAAAAGTTTTGCTAATTATACAGAGAATACAATTTATATTTTGAAAATAATTAGTACTTAAAGTTTGAAAAATTTAATGAGATGACTGGGATTGAATATTTGGAGTTATTGATTTTACGTCGTTAAGACTTGTGGCAATACGTAGAACAGAAGAAAGTTTCTCATCTGCTATTCTATTTCTTATTTTTGATTTGTTTAAATTCATAAGTAAGAAAGTTTGCTTACAAATGTAAGTGCTGCCAAAGAAAGTGGCACATGCAGCTGCATTTTGCTTTGAGCACGAAAATTCCTCTGGTAAATTTTTATAAAAATCTAATATCGATTTTTTAAAATTGATTTTTGATAACATCAGAATTCTGTAAATTAATCAAAGCTAACTGTATACTCTCATCCACTAGATTTATATCAACAGATATAGGAGAAGAAAACGACATCAATTTTTATTTGGCACTTTTTTAAAATCTAAAAATCGATCATCAAATGCATTGCGCAAGATTTGCATTTGTTCCTGATAATGCATCTTTATGAAGGGAAAATTTTCATGCATTTTTTGGCAGCAGGGAAAGTGTGCAAAATTTTTAGTTTTCAGATGGTTTTGAAATAAAAATAATTTTTATTTAAATGCCTTTACGTTATTTATCAATTGAAAAATTAATTGATTCTTTCCTCTTAGCTTTGTGTTTAAGTCATTCAAATGGCCTGTTATGTCTGTTAGAAATGCCAAATAACTCTGGAAACTTCCTTATTTTAGTCTTCTAGTGTATTTCTACCAAGTCACTTAGAAATGTAACAATTTCATCAAATAGTTCCATAAAACGCTTAAGGGCAACTCCTCGGCTGAGTCATCTAATTTATGTTGAATAAAGAATATCAGAAGGCAGATCATCAAAATCTTTAAAAAATTCTTTAAATTTCCTATGTTTGAAGGCATTACTACGAATAAAGTTAATTGCTTCAGATACACCCTGCATTAAGGTTGCAAATCCTAATTAATTACTACATAAATTCTCTTGATAAATAATGCAACAGTTTTACACCACAATGGCCAAGGCGTTTTTTTAGCAGTGTAACCATTCCAATTTTCATGCCAATCATTGATTTTGCTCCATCTGTAGCAATACTAACACAATTGTTCATGTTTAAGGAACCTGCATCGCACGAATGTATCAAACTGGAAAGAAGTTCACTTCCAGTTGTTTGCCCCTTCATGGGAAACATTCCAAGAAGTTCTTCCGTTAGACAATTTTTATCAATTCTGCGAACAAAGACAAGCACAATTAGCTAACTGATGTTCGACCTGTAGATTCATCAACAGCTAAGAAAAATAGACAAAGTTTGAAGCGGCTGATTTTACCTGATTTTCCATGTTCTCATTTAACGGTTGAATTCTTCTTTGAATAGTCATTCTATTTAAGCTTTTATTTTCAAATTTCCTTTTTACTTCAGAACAAATTTTTTCAGATGCAATTGACAAGCCCTTTTTTATCAAAATCACCATCTGTGAATGGTCGACCTTTTTTAGCGATAATTTCAGCGACACCTAAGCTTACTTCCACATATAAATTCAAGTTAACTGTACATTTGTTCAAAAAAATTTGCTTGACTACTTAAAGTTTTTTTTTTAGTTCGATTTTTTGCGATCGTTCATATTCTTTCATAGATGCAAAATGTTTATGCTTTGTTTCATGATGCCGCTTTAAGTTATACTCTTTTGCCACAGCAATCTTGCAACTACATATGGAGCATGTGACAGTATTATTGTAATAGATAAAACAGTTTTTATCTGTACATGCATTTTGAAATTTCCGCTTTTGAAAATCACTTTTTTTCTCTCTCATCATCTAAAATATTTTATATGGCTTAAAAAATAAATGATATTAGACTAAATGCGAAATCAAAAAAGAATTTCAGATCGCTTCTGTGACAGCGATTTCAACATTCCCGATCTACTAGTAAAACTCTGGGGTTGTTTAAAAGAATGATCGTTGCAGCTAAGTAGAAGTTTAAGTTATTATTGGTAACGCTCACTATGAAGAAAAACGTGAGTTCGATAGGTGCTTTTCATTGGATCAGCATAATATCGAATCAAGACTGTTCCTGCACGCGTGCGTGAATACATATTTCTTTTTCGACCTTCTCTGCATCCGGACCATGTGATGGAAGAAATAATGGCTTCCGGTGATCACATCCGCGAACTTCTCCTATAAAAAAAACTCGTATTCGCAGATAGCTATGAAGGAAACGTATTGAAAAGTTGCGTTTGAAAATTGAAAATAAACTTCATGAACAACTGCAAAACAATTATTTGCTGTAATACTGTTTTCGTAGACGATTTTTTCCTGTTTAATTAACAAAGGTCAATTCCATTTTAAATTTACTCTTCTTTTATAATAGACATCCGTGTGCCAACTTTAAAGGCTTCGTGGGTCATATGATGTGCATCCCTGCTGTACATCAGTGATTCCCAAAGTCAACCAACCCCCGAGAGTCTATGAAGACCAGCAAGGGGTTCACGTAAGTGAAAAAATAATTTGGGGATCTATGAGGTGATAATGGGGGGAGGGTCTATGATAGTGACTCTCATTAAACCAGATTGTGACTTTAAATTAAAAGAAAAGATAATCAAGTGAAAACCAGATTTTACTATTTAACAGATTTATTTACTAAATTTATAATGAGGTTAATTTGCAGTCATAAGGGGAAAGCATAAATTTTATCAAAACAAGGACCATTTCAGCATTTCTTTCCAGAATTAAGCTAAAGCAGTATAATATTGGAAGTTACAAATTTTCTCAATTTGTCCCAGACAATCTTTCAGGATATTTTAATCTACGTTCAGCATTTAAATGCCTTTTATTCAGATATTGAAACTAGGTTTGAGAATGCTTTGATTATATGGTAATACCACAATGTACAATCAATTCATACGATCACATTGAAAAAAATATTTCATATTACAATAGGAAGTGATCGGAATAGGCTTAATGAAGATCTTAAAGTAAAGTTTAGAAACTGATACAAGCAATTTTGGCTTTGAAAAGACACATACCTGTTATTTTTTCCGAATTATTAATATTGCGAGAAAGTTTTTAATTGCTTTTCCTAATTAGGAGATTTGGGGTTAAACCTGACAAGATTGGAACCAAATGTTGAAAATTTGTTATTGAAGCACCAGATTCATCCCTCCCATCCAGCATTTGTTTGTTGTTAAATTATTTTATATATAAATTAAATTTTTATCTGGTTTATCAACATGTGCTTCTTAAGTTTTAAACACTATACTTCTATCGGAGGTTTGAACCCGCGACGCTCGAATCCGAAGCCCAGTAACATGACTGTTTGACAGAAGTGATCACTCTTGTCCGCAGGCTGTTACTGGCTTACTTTAGATACCTCCACAATACCTCCCCACCAGTAAGTCAGTGGATAGGCGAACGAAAGAGATATTTTGTTATTATGGCGAGCATGGGAGTTGTTACTATTGTGTCAAGTGAGTCTGACGACTTTGCTGCTTGGAAAGGGTCCAACAACTTGCTGCGTGGAGTGGGTTCGACGTCTTTGCTGCGTGGAGTGGGTCCGACGACTTTGCTGCGTCAAGTGAGTTTTGACGACTTTGCTTGCTCTTCTTGCGGGTAGATGGCGCCATAACACATCAGAAGGTTTGTGTTTTTCTTTTCAGCCAAGATCACCAATATCGGAGGTTTGAACTCGCGATGCTCGGATCCGAAGCCCAGTAACATGACTAATAGACAGAAGTGATCACTCCTGTCCTCAGGCTGTTACTGGCTTACTTTAGATACCGCCACACTTCAATATATTTATGGATAATGGTTTTATAAATGGAAGGAAGTTTTATAAGATAATTTAAACGTTTCTGAAGCAAAAATGTATATTATACATATTCGCGTTATTTTTGCAATAATGTCCTTCTTAGAATTTGAAATTATAAAATTGATTAGGAATGTTCAATTACGTTTAATTACATACCGATAGCTTATAAAAATGGCATTAAAAACAAATCTGTAGCTTTGACACCAGGATGTGATAAACTATGCAGCGTATCAAACATTTTATGACAAAACTTTGGAGGAACATAGGGACGGCATCTCTCTTGTGAAATATCACAGAAGAGTTCTACATCCATACCTAACCTTGACAAAATTCAATTTTAAAGATTTATTACAAGAATTTAAACCAAGAAGTTCTTTATCCAGTAAATGAGCTTTAGCAAACTCTTTATAATCGATTGGAGATGACATTTCAATCTCCGATACTCTGGAAAGACTATCGGCTACCACGTTAAGTGAACCCAAAATGTACCGCACATCCGTCGAGAACTGACTGATCCAGTCAAAATGCCTAATCTGACGCGGGGAACACTTCTCGTGCTTTTGAGTAAAAGTGTAAATTACAGGTTTATGATCGGTGTATATCGCAAACATGCGACCTTCTAAGAAATAAGATAAATGGCGAGCAGATGTGTAAATAGCTTATAATTCATGGTCATACACACTATAACGCTGTTTAGAAGGTGTGAGCTTGCGTGAAAAAAATGCCAAAGATTTGAACTCATTGCCTTCTTTTTGACTTAGAACTGACCCAATAGCCCGATCCAAAGAATCGCACGTCAAAGACAATTCTTCATCTTGAGATGGGTGCACTAACATGGTTGATTGGCTTAAACCATTCCTGCCCTTTTCAAAAGCAAGTTTTGTATCATCCGTCCAAATTATAGGTCGGCTATCATTTTTCTTAGCCCCCTTAAGATAATCGGATAGTGTTGAATGCCTCTCTGCTGCGTTTTTTAAAAATCTTCGGTAAAAATTAATCAAAGTCAAGAATCGCCTTAACTCTTTAATAGTTTTAGGCTGTTGATATTCATTTACTGCTTTAACTATATCTGGTAGGGGTTGAATTACCTTTTTAGAAATTAAATATCCTAAAAATTTAACAGATGATTACCCAAAAACACATTTTTCAGCATTTATAACAAGTCCGTATTTTTGGAATCTACGAAAAATTTCTTCCAAATGTTTTGAATGCTCCGTTTCATTTTCAGATGCTACAAGTACGTCGTCAAGATAGACAAAACAAAAATCTAAATCTCCGACAATCTCATACATAAATCTCTGAAATGTTTGCGTGGCGTTGCATAAGCCGAAAGACATGTAAAGGAATTCAAACAAGAAAGGAGTTATAACTGCTGTTTTTGGTACATCAGCAGCAGCAACAGGGATCTGATGATAAGCCATAACAACATCAATAGTCGAAAATATCCGTTTATTATAAAGATTATGAGCAAAATTATTAACATGAGGAATTGGTAATCTATCCGGAACAGTTTGAGAATTTAATCGTTTATAATCTCCACATGGCCTCCAATCATTCTTTTTGGGTACCATGTAAGGTTAACTAGCTCACGCACTTTTAGAGGGTCTACACCAACCCCCTGAGATACCATATACTGAAATTCGCGCTAAGCAGCCTCTAATTTCTCTGGAGTTTATCTCCGCGCTTTAGAATAAACAGGTGTACCACGAGTCTCAATATGATGTTCAGTGTTACGTTTTACCTCAATCGATGATTTTGGTTGACATGGCTTAGTTATATCTCCGTATTTTTAAGCAATTTTGAATAGAGAGTTACCCTGAATAGTTGCAATATTTAAAGATTGCAACTTAGAAACAGTTTTCTCGAGCTTGACGGTATCTGTGTGATAAAGCAATGTTTTTTCGTTTTACATCCACTAATAAACCAAAGTGCCCTTGAAAATCTGCCCCTATTATAGGTTTTGAAATTGAAGCTAGGATAAACGGCCATTGAAATTTTTTCTTAAATCCAAAATTTGGAGTAACCAATTTAGTGCCAAAAGTGTTAATCTTGGTTCCATTTGCAGCATACAAAATAAAATCCGAAGATTTTTCTTTTTGATTTAATGCATCTGGTAAAATGCTAACAGCAGAACCAGTATCAACTAAATATTCTCGACCTGTTATTTTATCATAAACAAATAAGTGCTTTACTAAACCTATATCTACCGTAAGGGCCGAAACGGAAGGTTTTCTGAACTAAACGTGCATGGTTAACAACATTTTTTAGCTTTATCTCCAAATTTAAAATGCTACCAACAATATTTCCGATCGTTAGAAATTCGAACTTCACTTCGCTCTCGGGAAAGTGATCTATGTCGCATTTTTCTAATTATGATGAACTTTGTTCTATTGCCGTTAAGCGTTTTTCAATATCCTGAAGATTCTGATATTTATTATTAAATGAAACCAAAGCCACAGCATATCATCCTTAGATATTTCAAAAATGCTATCAGCCATTTTTACTAAAGATTGTATCTCGTTTTGACTGATTAGTAAAATTTGTTGAATTTGTAAAAGCAAATGCTGTAACCACAAGTTTTTCAAAACCTCAGAAGAAATTTTATTTCCTGGGCTAAATTTTGCATTTCACAAAGTAGTTTTGAGGGGGTTTTATCGCCTAACTCAATACCCGATAGCAGTTTTTTTAAGCGCACCGATTCAGAATAAGCATTTTGAGCAATTTATCTAGATTTAATATTAGCGTATGCATCAACTTCATGCTTATTGAGCACAATATCAGATACGCAAGTTAAATCATCAGTACTCAAAGCTGAAACTACAAGGTAAACAAAAAAGTTCTTGCCGTTTTTAATGACCCAAAAGAACATGACATACAAACAGCGTAGCCTATTGTTAGTCCTCGAAGTAATCACCATCGGCATCCAGCACCTTCTGCCAAAGTGTCTCCAGTTGTTCAATCCCCTTGCGGTAAAACTCGGAGGTGTAGGACGCAAAGAAGTCCGTGAGAGCTTGGCGCACATCTGCTTCATTGGTGAAGGATTTACCGCGAAGATGATTGTCCAGGGAATGGAAGAGGTGGTAATCTGAAGGTGCAAGGTCAGGTGAGTAAGGAGGATGGCAAAGTCTCCCAACCAAGTCGTTGTATCGTATTCCTGGTCACCCGCGCGACATGCGGCCTCGCGTTATCATGCAATAACAGTACACCCTTTCGATTAACCAGTGCTGGCTCCTGATGCAATGTCTGTTGTACACGTTCCAATTGCTGCGAATACAGGTCCGCAGTGACCGTTTTGCCCCTTTGGTAGCAACTCATAGTGAACCACTTGACGACAAATCCACTAGACACAAATCATAATCTTGCGTGCGTGCATTGGTGGTCTTGTGCTGTGCGGGACAGTACCCTGGGGGGACAACCAATGTTTCGAACGCTTGGGTGTGTCCTACAGGATCCACTTCTCGTCAATGGTCAACACCCGATTGAATATGGATGCACTACGGTGGCGAGAAAGCAACGATAAACAGGCTGCCACTCGTTGTTCCTTATGGACTTCCAACAGAGTGTGAGGAACTTACTTTCTCAGCTTGTACGTCTTACCTAAGCGGTGCAGATGAAGTCTAACCATTTCACTGGAAGTGTTGAATTGTCTGGCAAGTTCACCACATGTTTGACTACTATCCTTCTCAATGGCCGCCTGCAGGGCTTCGTCATACAAGGCCTGTGGTCGTCCTGTTTGAACTTTATCACAGAGGGACAAATCTCCTGACCTGAATTTTTGAAACCAATGCCTTTTCGTACGTTCATTGACAGCACTATCCCCAAACGCTTGACATATTCGGTGACTTGATGCAGCGGCTGATAAGCCCACTTTGAAGTCGTAAAGTAAACAACCCCGAACGAGCTCCTTCGATACGTCCATTTCGCTTCGCTGCTGTACGAGTTCCGATTGATGAATGTGAGCAGTAGCGTTTATAACAACTGATATTCCTACTCTCGACTGACAGTTTCTTAATCACGTCATACACGAATTTGCATACTTATTCTCACTTCTTTTAATGGAAACGCGCAAAAGGCAAGAACTTCTTTGTTTACCTTGTACATAATAGAATTTAGTAGAATCGAATGTAATATTCGCTAATTTAAATTTTGCCTCAAGCTGAGCAAACCATAACACTGACTTGTCATTCCAAAATGAAGAAGTTTTAATCACTACAGCTGAGCTTTCCGAGTTTGAATTGTCATTCAACACTGAATTTCCATTATTTAACTTTAAATATTCAGTAGACATTATACAAGTAATATAAAGCAAGAATCAGAAGAAAATCTGCATAAATATATTGCATAAATTATAAATGCAATAACTTTAAATGTATCCAAATAAACAACAAAAACCTTAATTATCGAAAAACAATGATGCCTCAAAGTTTAACATTTAATCTAATATACTGAGATTAATTTGTCTAAAACTAATGTTCGGCATCTCGACCAAATCAAAAAGTAACGACCCAAAAAATGTAAACTTACCGGGTCATAATGTGTAGCGAGTCTGGGTTGAAGGGAATGTTCGAATCCCGGGTCACCACGTATAGACTTCTCGATCTGCTTGATTGACGATGATAATGGAAATTAGCTTAGCCACATAAATAAACACTCCTTAAAATGCAACGTTTATTAGCCGCAATAATCAAACACGACCAGCGTGCTGACGTTTTAACAAGTAAATTAAGTTTATTTACAAAAGTCGAAGTATTTATACATGAAGATCTTGATCTCTTCGCCTCACAAGTCACAAGGGACACCACAGCGCCGCCACAATCAACTATGACTTTGTTTCAATAGAAATAATTTGGAATTTATTATCCATTACCTAGAAATGTATTGAAAAGTTGGGTTGTTGCTTTTTTAAATATAAAATATTTTTTTTAAATACAACATTTGGATAACTTCCAAAATTTGATTAATATTTCTGTAAAAGAAATTTTTTATCCTACGCTCGTCTTCGGCATCTCTGCCATTAGTCGATAAGCAGCCCAATAAAATGATGACGAAGCATAAAAAGAATTAAAATTTGTCTCCTAGAGCTGTCTACAAAAAACTTTAAAACAATAGGGCAGTGTCTGAGAAGGTCACCATCCATTTCCCCCTGGTTACACAGAGGGCACCAAGCAGAATCCTTTACTCTAATGCGATGTAAATGCCTCTGCACAAGTAGCCATGTCCAGTAAGTAAACGAAAGAGCACGCAACTCCAACAGATCGAGGCAGGGAACTGGGAACTTTACCACTTTTGTTAAGCAAGATATTTCACCTTTTACTTGCAGCTGCTTCACCATACAGGAAGACTCTATTAAATTGCAGTTTAATGTAAATGACTCTTTTTTTCATGTTACGCAGAGGCAAGGGAGAGTCAGGTTGGGACATGAGAGATCCCTCTTTAGTAAGGTCTATCTGCTTTCTCATTTCCAGAGATGTTACAGTGGCTGGGAATCCACTGGAGGGCAATGCTTTTTCTAGACTTCCCAAGTTCAGCTAATTTCATTCTACGGGAATTCATTATATCTTGAGTTTATTAGAGACAAAATGGCAGCTTGAGAATCGATAAAAAATACAAAATTATGTTCAGAACAGCTTTCCAATTTTAAGGCGATAATTTATCAGTCGTTTAGTTTAAACAGGAGGCACCACGTGAAGGAGACTAAAACCACCTCCCTTTCTTAAAAAATAAAGAAAAATTGTAAAATGTATTGGAATATTATTTTTAACTGCATTGTTTATTGTTCATAAAGTTGAAATTAAAAGTGCGTAAGAACGTTAGGGGTTTTTGAACAAGGGAAAAAATCTGAACCTAGCTTGACATTTAAATTTATTATTCTTATATACACTCATGTCCATAAATTAAGAATAATGAACTTCAGGCAAAGAAAGAGACAGAAGCAAAACAAATTTGACTTATTTGTAAAGTCTATTTATTAAACAAAAGGGTAAAGAGCAAAAAAGATGCTACATGTTTGACATAATTAATAAAAATTGCGATTTTTACACCCTGGAGCAAATTTCAAAAAAGAACCTATTTACAAAAAACAGTATAACATGGTTAGTATGGTGGTTAATACGGAGTATGTCTCCCGGACGATGCAATACAGGCCTTACAACGCCTACGCATGCTGAGTATCAAATTATCAATCTGATCTTGGGGAATACTACACCACTCATCAAGCAATGCCCTCCGAAGTTCCGGTAGACAGGTGGGAGGGGGTTGACGGGCTGCAATTCGTCGGCCAAGCATATCTCACGCATGCTCTATTGGATTCAAGTCCGGTGAGTATGCTGGCCAATCCATACGGGTGATATCCTCCGATTGAAGGCATTCGTCTACAATGTTTGCACGGTGAGTACGGGCGTTGTCATCCATAAACAGAAATTCAGCACCCATGGCGCCCCGAAACAAACGCACATGTTGTTCCAGAATGACATCCCGATAGATGTGGCGTGTCATCGTTACACTCTGAACATGCAGGTCAGTTCTGGAACCAAGAATAATTCCTCCCCAAACGAGCCATCCTGCACCACCGTAACGGTGTCGTTCAATGGTGTTTTCTTGGTGGTAACGGGTACCTGGCGCTCTCCATATGAAAGTCCGGCGAGAATCAGACTGCAAACTAAACCTGGACTCGTCGGAAAACATCACACAAGACCACTGTTGCGGTGTCCACAATGCGGTGTCCACTCTCTACTCCAGATTAATCGCAGGCGAGAGTAAGTTGCGGTAATTGGAACACATCTGACAGGCCTACGAGCATATAGACCAATGTGCCCTAAGCGTCTGTACACGGACTGCCTTGAAACTGTCGTACCGGTAGCTGAAGAGAGCTGACGAGACAGGTCTGATGCTGTGCTCCGTCTGTTTCTTTTGGCAGTAACTGCCAAATACCGGTCCTCATTCGGCATTGTAACTCGGGGGTGACCTGTGCTGTAACATCTACTCACATTACCATCATCTTGGAATCGTTTCCAAAGCCTGGAGATGACACTCTGGGCGATTCCCAGTTCCTCGGATACTTCCAGCTGGGTACGTCCACATTCCAGTCGTCCGATCATTCTACCACGTAAAAAATCATCCAAATGCTTTCTTTGTGCCATAACTATGCGATTATTGCACTGAAAGGCTTTTAAAGCGCTTGTGAACAATTTTACTTCTTTGCTACCATTCCTTTTATACCCCTCTCTTACACTCTCGTCATTGTGACGTGCTATCCGCGCCATCTGATGGTTTCCTGTAATTTGCATATTCTTCTTCAAGATGTGTGTGATAATTCTACAGGTGAAATTTTTATTTTAGAGTTCAATTTCTGTGTGATTCTGAATTATCCTTAATTTATGGACATGAGTGTAATATATTATTTTTAAAAAAAATTATTTTCATGGATTTTGATGCCTTTTATAGTTTTTTATATAAATTCAATTTGCCAAATTTTTCAGAAAATAATTTTTTGAAATTAAAACCCAATGTTCTTCTCTTTCATATATTATCACTACTAACATTTTTGAACGATGATGTTAGAGGAAAATGCTGATGTAAATTTGGAAAATTAGACCCGTAACAGTACATATTTCCAACTTGCTAGAAACTCGTGATCAAGACTATCAAATATTTTAGCATCCAAGTGTTGTGAATGGTTTCTGTAATTATCAGAATTATTAACTTCGATTGGACTTTCCAAAAAAGAAAGTGAAGTTGAGAAAAATGTACTATATAATCAGTCTGCTATTTTCAAAGACACTTTTGGAAAGTGTCAGCATTAGTAGATGATTCAAACAAAAAAGCTCTTTGTGAACTTTATAATCCCATTAACTTCATTTTTTATGTTTAAAAAATTGTACAAGGTTCTCTGATATTTAAATAAGCAGTCAATAATAAGTGCTTGCACATATGCTAATGATATCAGTCTAATAAAAAAATACTTGGGTTTAAGAAATAAATTAAAAAATTTTACGATAACTAACTACATTATGTTTGAGTGATTATGTAAGAATAAACACTTAGAATTTCATACATTTGTAAATCAAATAGAAATGCAGTAACTACTGAAAGTTATTGTACAAATACCTTAAACTTCTAATATACGAGAAGGATCCAAACTCAAGTGGAAATAGTTCTGAAGGATTTGGAGATCATAAAAGTACAAAAATTTTGAGGAATCAATCTGTGCAGGAATATCGAGAATAAAAAAAAAATGTTATCCAAAAGGCTCCAACTGCTTTGCAACTCAAAATGCTGTATTTTTTATCCCTTAGCACAAGCATGGAGAACATTTTTCTGATAAATGGAGTTACTATATATAAGAGTCTGATCAGGGACGTCTTAAGACTTCTTGAGGCCCTGGGCCCTTTCTCCAAAGTAGATCCGAGGCCCCCTACACAACTGTAATCCCCACCTCACTGGCGTAGCTAGTCCTGAGTGGGCCCTGAGTCAAAATTCCTTTGGGGCCTTTTTTAAGAAAATAAATAAGGGATCGCATTGAAAAAACAAATTTGAAAGTGTCCAAATTTTACACAAGTTAGGGCCTGTGCTGTGGACGGGGCGTATTATTCATACGGCAGTAGCTGCGCCCCTGCCCCTATGACCCATAACAGTAGACATTGCATAACAGATACGTTGTCAAATACTCATACAAGCTCTAAGCGAAATAATGTGTATGGCTTACATACAATACCACAAACTGGCCCGAAAGACTGCAGCCTTCTGAGTGAATGAGTAATAATGGTGTAGGCCTTGGCCTATATATGGACGACGGTCATCACATGTAGCCATTTAACATACAGTCCGAAATTCCCAGTTTTTCGGAAAATACAACCGAAAATAAGATTAGACCATTGAAATTATTTGAATCCTGGTCTTATAAAGGCTGAATCGAGAACGAGACGAGGCCCCTATTGTAGCCGAAACCCTGGGTTCGGGCCCAGTTGGCTCATGCATTAAGACGTCCCTGAGTCTGATGAATATCAGTTGGCTATCTTTTTCAATTTTAAAATAAGAAAAGTTTTTGCATCTGTATTAAATGTGTAGATGGGACTTCCCCATAATTAATAAATTTGCACTTTTAGAGATATTTTTTGATAAAACTGTAATTTATGTGTTTATATTAGATCTCATTATCTTAAGCTAAGTTTGCAAAATTCTAATCAAATTCAGCCCTCAGTTATCAGGAAAAGTATTTCCTCTTAAAGCAATATACCTGTCAGCAATCAGAATTTTTTATTTCCCAT
This sequence comes from Trichonephila clavata, assembly GCA_019973975.1. Classification (NCBI taxonomy): domain Eukaryota; kingdom Metazoa; phylum Arthropoda; class Arachnida; order Araneae; family Nephilidae; genus Trichonephila; species Trichonephila clavata. The sequence continues at coordinate 136,385 of BMAO01008487.1, read as the reverse complement.
TTATAAAAATAATTTCTTTTTTTTTAGAGAGCTTGTTCTTACAAATCATGGAGATACTAATATTTACTTAACTGAGGTTTTCACTGGAAAAACTATACACAGATATCATGGCCATTTTGGCGTACCCTGGTGCATTCAATTTCATCCTTCTTTAAATGGAATTTTTGCATCAGGGAGCGTTGAAGGAGAAGTTCGAGTTTGGAAAATTAATGTAAGATATTTCTTTCAACTAAAATTGTTAAATTCATTGTACATTATTTACATGTTTTGTAATTTACTGAACTCGGGTCTTTCATTTCAAAAAGGGTGATTATAAAAGTTGGAAGAGTGCTTACTGTATACACTCACTCAGGTTCCATCCTACTGAGTCTCTTCTGGCAATAGCTTCTCGTAATGCAATTCATTTTTGGTCATGGGAAGAAACAGTTTCACCTCAAAGAAATCGTTCTACTTCATCGGTACAAGCGAAAGTCGGGTAAGCTAAATTAGATGTCTCAAAAAACCCTTAACATTTGTTTTCTGCATGGCTATATAGTATTCATTTACCTGAATCATGTTTATTTTTCAGGTATGTTGAATTTAATAATTCAGGGGACTGTTTAATAACGGGAATTTTTGAAAGATTTCCCAAGGTGTGTCGCTGTCACTGCGAGTATGCTACTGAAACCACTGAATCACGTAATGCCAAGCGAAAAATAGTAAGTCTTTAAATTGTTTTCTATTTTAAATGGCTTATCAAAAGTGTCAATTGAACAGGATTTTTTTTTAAAATATTTGTTCTTATTATTTAATTTTTGGATGCAGTTAACTTAAACAATAAAATTTTTTAAGTTAATACAATTTGTTAAAGTTTTTTATTTTATGAGTATCAATTTTTCTTTTTGTTAATTATTTATTATGCCTGTCTTGTTTTTCTTTTTTTATAATACATTTTTTTTAAATAATATTCTCTCTTTGAAACGTATTTTATTTAAATTTATTTGCTACATTAAAATAAAATTTGTAAATTTCTTTTAATTTTTGTGGTTTTAGGAAGAAGTTGCATCTGATTCAAGTGATGTTGAAACTCTCTCTAGCGGTTCTGACATAGAAAGTAGTCCTGAGGTTATTTTTTACGAACCTTTTAATATTATGTATTTATTCTTGATTTTCTACTATGTAAAATAACGGTGGATTTTGATCTCAGTGAAATTTTATTTTCCTAATTAATAAGTAACTATGTAAATATACATTTAAGTAAATAGTTCTATTATAAGCATATCTCATATTGCTCAATCATTCAAGTAAAATTAATACAGACAGTTTTCCTTTTAAAAACTTTTCACATGAATTATTATGATTTTCTTTCACATTTATTTTATGTTTACTTTATTCATAATTATAGTATAGATTTTTTTTTGGTGGGAGGGGGAATTTCCTAATCTATATTTAAGATTAAAATGCAACAAATAATGTTAGAGAGGCCATCAGTTAATAATATTTGGTAGCATTAAGATTAGAAAATATTTATTCGGGCTTTAACCACTAAATTTTTTTTTGTTTATTGTTTTTGATACTGATTTAATTTATGATTGTCCTTTCAAGTACAGGGAAGCTTAGGTTAATGAAAATATTTAAATATAAAATAAAAAAACGAAATTTTAGGAAATTACAAAAATGATAATTCATTCAAATTAGTTTACATTTTAATGTTACTTTTTACTTGTAAAACTTTTGGTTTTCTAACTTGCTAAAACTTGTAATTGAAATTGAAAGGCTTATTATTAAACACTTTTCTTTTGCACTTATTTCTAAGAAGAGCGGTTGTATTTTTATTTAAAAAAATTCTTTGTTGTGTGGGGTTATTTTTCAATTTCAGGAAATAGTCTTACCTGATTCAGATGATGATGTAATAATTCTACCTATGAATACTAGATCACCAAATGATGCAAAATGCTCTCGTGGCTGTTCTGAGTTTATTTATGAATAATATTCCAAATTTATTCTAAATTTTTCTTATTTCTAGATTTTGAAAAAGATTCTTAATTAATCACTTACACTTTTTCATTCATCATTAGTTTGTAGCTGGCTGAGCGATGATGTTACAGAAAAAATAAGTACCATGCATTTAGATCGCCTACATACGTACATAGCGCTAATACTCCGTAACTTTTATTTGTGTATGAAGTATTATGGTCGAATAATTCTTAACTGTTCGTACATTTTGTGATTTTTTTTAACTTTAAAACTATCAAATAGATTTGAATTATAGCGAATTTCATACATGCAAATAAAAATTTTTTTTTTAAATTAAAAATTAAGTTTACTCACATACACGTGGTTTTTATTTTATAAACCTAAGGGAAAAGGAATATTTCCGAATTGGAGTTCTTTACGACTGCTCTTGAAATGAACATGTGGTTTTTGTTGATAGTGAAGATGAGATATATTTACTTTCGCTAAAGCATGTGTGTGTGTGGGATTTGGGTTTGCAGTCTAGTTTTTTATGGATAATTATATCTGGTAGACAAAATTTGTCTTTTTTTCCCTTACTTTTTTTTCAAGGTCGTCTCTTACAAATGCTTACAATAAAATGCTTAAAAACTTGTACTTAAACAGAAAGTGACTGAAGTAAATAAAGTATATTGATTCGAAATATACAAAGCATATGACGTTCGTATATAATATACAGAACAACATTGAACAATGCGTTTATATTTCGGTATTTTTATGGATTTAGGCTTAACTATACAAAACATTTCGGCCTGTGAGTGACACTCGCGATAGAAACCTCCGGCCCTGAAGGTATGAACGCGTTTGCGTACTTTGTCGCGAAAGGTTAAGCAATTTGTTTAAACACTACATGACTGTGTAATTTGTTTGTCTAAACTATACTATCTTGCGCACGAAAAAGTGTTTAATTATGATCTAGGACCAGGGGGGGGGGTGGAATTTTCTGATCTACACTGCTGGCCAACGTAAATGCAACACCCTGAAGGAAGCACGAAAATAACATGAAATTTACAACATGCATTAGCGGAGGTGAGATATGCAAATGATTAGAATTTCAGTGCATACACACATCACGCACGCCTGTGGCGCTGTCTCTAAGCACTATTTAAACCTTGGAGATTTCGACGATTTTAATTTCGGCAATTGCGTTTTTCTTGCGGTTTTTTTCAAAAAACGATCATTTATGTCTCGTAGAAATCAGCGATCAGCTTTTGATCAAATATCCGAGTTCGACAGAGGAAGGATATTGGCCTACCGAGATTGTGGATTATCTTTCAGGGAAATTGGTAGTCGTGTTGGACGAACCAAACAACTGTAATTCGGATATGTGACCGATGGATGCAGGAGGGTACGACGGACCGCCTTGGTCGATCGCATCCACCTCAGTACACCACTTCATGTGAGGACAGGCAAATTGTGCGCATGGCAGAGACGGATCGCTCAGTCACACCACGAACCATAGCACAGCACATTGAGTCTGTAACGCATCATTCAGTGTCTGCGCGTACCATTCGACGCCATTTAGAGCAGAGTGGTCTGTCCGCAAGACGTCCATTGCTTGGTCTACCCTTGACACAGAGCCACAGACGTCTCCGCCACCAATGGTGTGATAAAAGAAGGATGTGGGCAGCAGAGTGGAATGAAGTTGTCTTTACTGACGAGTCACGCATCTGTCTGCAACACCACGATGGTTGGATTCGAGTCTGGAGACACCGTGGAGAGAGGATGCTGAACAGCTGCGTTATGCTCCGCCACACTGGTCCTGCACCGAGTATTATGGTTTGGGGCGGTATTGGATTTTACTCTCGCACTCCTCTAGTACGCATTGCCGGTACTTTAAACAGCCAGCGCTACATTTCCGAGGTGTTGGAGCCAGTTGTCCTTCCTTACCTTCAGCACTTGGCCACAGCCGTATTTCAACAGGATAATGCGCGACCACACGGGGCACGTTTTGTCCAAAGGTTCATCGTCAATCAGCAGATTAAATTGCTTCCCTGGCCGGCTCGCTCTCCGGATCTTTTTCCGATAGAAAACATGTGGTCCATGGTTGCTCAACGATTGACCCATGATTACTCCCCCAGCTGCCACACTAGATCAACTTTGACAACGTGTGGAAGTTGCTTGGCCTGCTGTACCCCAAGAGCACATCCAAAGTCTCTTTGAATCAATGCCGAGGCATGTGGCAGCGGTGATCTCCAACAATGGCGGCTACTCTGGCTACTGATTCTGGCAGGAACCACACTTCACTGAAGTCTATAAATTTAATCATTTGATACTTGGTCAAATCATTTGATACTTGTTTTTCTTTTTTATAATACATTTTTTTTAATAATATTCTCTCTTTGAAACGTATTTTATTTAAATTTATTTGCTACATTAAAATAAAATTTTTAAATTTCTTTTAATTTTTGTGGTTTTAGGAAGAAGTTGAACCTGATTCAATTGATGTTGAAATTCTCTCTAGCGGTTCTGACACAGAAAGTAGTCCTGAGGTTATTTTTTACGAACCTTTTAATATTATGTATTTATTCTTGATTTTCTACTATGTAAAATAACGGTGGATTTTGATCTCAGTGAAATTTTATTTTCCTAATTAATAAGTAACTATGTAAATATACATTTAAGTAAATAGTTCTATTATAAGCATATCTCATATTGCTCAATCATTCAAGTAAAATTAATACAGACACTTTTCCTTTTAAAAACTTTTCACATGAATTATTATGATTTTCTTTCTCATTTATTTTATGTTTACTTTATTCATAATTATAGTATAGATTTTTTTTGGTGGGAGGGGGAATTTCCTAATCTATATTTAAGATTAAAATGCAACAAATAATGTTAGAGAGGCCATCAGTTAATATTATTTGGTAGTATTAAGATTAGAAAATATTTATTCGGGCTTTAACCACTAAATTTTTTTTTTTGTTTATTGTTTTTGATACTGATTTAATTTATGATTGTGCTTTCAAGTACAGGGAAGCTTAGGTTAATGAAAATATTTAAATATAAAATTTTAAGAAAAACGAAATTTTAAGAAATTACAAAAATGATAATTCATTCAAATTAGTTTACATTTTAATGTTGGTTTTTACTTGTAAAATTTTTGGTTTTCTAACTTGCCAAAACTTGCAATTGAAATACTTATTATTAAACACTTTTCTTTTGCACATATTTCTAAGAAAAGTGGTTTTTTTTTTAAAAAAAAATTTTTTAGTTGGGGTTATTTTTCAATTTCAGGAAATAGTCTTACCTGATTCAGATGATGATGTAATGAATCTACCTATGAATATTAGATCACCAAATGATGCAAAATGCTCTCGTGGCTGTTCTGAGTTTATTTATGAATAATATTACAAATTTATTCTAATTTTTTCTTACTTTTAGATTTTGAAAAAGATTCTTAATTAATCACTCACACTATCTCATTCATCAGTAGTTTGTAGCATGGCTGAGCGATGATGTTACAGAAAGAATAAGTACTATGCATTTAGATGGCCTACATACGTACATAGTGCTAATACTCAGTAACTTTTATTTGTGTATGAAGTATTATGGTCGAATATTTCTTAACTCTTCGTATTTTTTGTGATTTTTTTTAACTTTAAAGCTATCAAATAGATTTGAATTATAGCGAATTTCATACATGCAAATAAAAAAAAAAATTTTAAAAATTAAAAATTAAGTTTACTCACATACACGTGGTTTTTATTTTATAAACATAAGGGAAAAGGAATGTTTCCGAATTGAGTTCTTTACGACTGCTCTTGAAATGAACATGTGGTTTTTGTTTATAGTGAAGATGAGATATTTATTTTCGATAAAGCATTTGTGTGTGTGTGTGTGTGTGTGTGTGTGCGTGCGTGGGTGGTTTGGGTTTGCTTTGCAGTCTAGTTTTTTATGGATAATTATATCTGGTATACGAAATTTGTCTTTTTTTCTTACTTTTTTTACAAGGTCGTCTCTTACAAATGCTTACAATAAAATGCTTAAAAACTTGTACTTAAACAGAAAGTGACTGAAGTAAATAAAGTATATTGATTCGAAATATATAAAGCATATGCCGCGTTCGTATAATATACAGAACAACATTGAACAACGAGTTCATATTTCGGTATTTTTATGGATTTAGGCTTATTTATACAAAACCCTTCGGCCTGTGAGTGACACTCACGATAGAAACTCCGGCCCTGAAGGTATGAACGCGTTTGCGTACTTTGTCACGAAATGTTAAGCAATTTGTTTAAACACTAAAGTTGTTTTAAAATTAAAAATATTATTGTGCAATGTGTGTGTGTGATAAGCCCAAATCCTTTTTTGCATTCATTTTTAAACAACTATATTTTATATAAATGTGAAATGAAGTAAATTTGTCAATTTTCACATTATTTTTATAATTCTGGGAAAAAGGCTCATCTGATGCAAATGATATAAAAATTCTGTATACTAATATCAACCCATTAGATGGTGGAAATTGTTCTGATAGTAGTACTGAGGTGAGTAATTATGTATTAATAATTATATATATATATAATTATGTATATTTATAATATTTTTTTTACATATTGTATTCTAAATTCTCTTTCTGCTGTAAAATTATGAAGTTAATCATAGTTACATTACAAACTGGTTTCTTAATGAATAAATATCTGGTTGAGTAAAACTTTTTCTGCCAAGGGGAGGTACCTCCGCTCCCTCAACGGCCATTCCTGTTGTTAACCATTCTCCAAACGGTTTTTATCATTCTAAATCTGAATGTTGGAACTTCATGACTGGTGTAATTTGTTTGTCTAATCTTTGCTATCTTGTGCACCAAAAAAAGTTTTTAAAATGAGCCTATCATGTCAACAGATCATAATGATTGATAATGATAACAAATCATCTGAGTTTCAAAATAAACTCAATGCAGCTGAATGCCATAAAAAATGTGGAAAGTTTAGGTTCCAATACTTTCTCCTTCAATACAGTAAAAGTTTGGCTTTGAAAGTTTAATGCTGGGAATTTCGATATTGAAGATTAACCATGTTCTGGCCGCCCTGTTGAGGTTGATTGTGACCATTTAAATCAAATCATTGAACAAGACAGAAATGTTTCAACATGAACTACTGTGTTAGAGCTTGAAGTTTGTTAAAAACAATAGTTAATACTCTCAAATGCAGAAATCTAAAGTTAAGTTTAACCACTGGGTTCCTCACGAATTGACTGCTGAAGACAAAACCAAGAGAAAGGCGGCCTGTTTGGCTCTTCGTAGAAGTCAAAGGAAAGAGAACATTCTGGACAGAATTGTGACCTGGGATGAAAAATGAGTGTACTGTAACGATACCAGCCGTACAAAAGTGTAGTCAGCACCCAGGGAATCAGCAGGCTTGGTTTCAAGACAAGTGCTACCTAACAAGAAAGTGCTTCTCTGCATCTTGTGAAATTGTCGTGGAATTATCTATAAAGAGTACCTGAAAGGCGGGTTGACTATTTTTAAAAAGGCTACATTTTCGTTTCCGGGGACCAAAAAATTGCAGCTAAAGAATTGAAAGTGAGTGAGTGATTTATAAATTCGCACTGTTCCCCTATTCGAGGGTTACTACTCTGCTCTGGTCCTTCTGATCTTCCATCTATCAAATACATCTGTTTTAATTAGTAAAAGGACTGAGCAAGCATATTTTACCCACTACATGCCATTTGGAATAAAGAAATGTATAAAAATATTGTACATTCTAGACTGACATATTCCAAGAACACATATGAATCTTCTTTGTTTTATAGTTAAGACATGTTTCTGTAGATATTTTCAGTCATTACAACTACACAAATTTTTGATTCCTTAGTAAGGTGAACGTGCTTGATATTTCAGTCATTTCGCCCTTGTATTTATAATTTTTTTTGCTTTTGATTGCAGACTTAAGGATAGTCTACATAGGAATTTAATTGCTTTATTGAACTTGTAATTTCAACTTCTTTTGTTCAGTATTTCATTTTTGTTCTAATCTTCTTAAGTGTTAGCCCAATTTTTAACAAATTCACTATCTAGTGATCAGCTTTAGGTTTCTTATTCTGAGTTATGCAATGTATTTAAAATGTTGTTAAATTTATTAATGTATACACCCTATATTTATTTAACATTGTAATATTTAATCAATAACTCTTATTTCATAAAATCAAATTCTTCTCGAAATTTCAAGAATGTAAATACTGCTGGGCAAACATCAGATTCACAAGAGCAGGTAAATAACATGAGAAATGTTAGTGTTGATTGTCTTTTTATTTTCTTTCCTGAAGTAAACAAATTTTGACATCTCTTATTTCAGATTGAAAGTATATGTGAATCCCAAGATGCTTCATCACCATTGGTTGAAGATATGAGTTCATCAAGCAGCATACATAATAAGCCTGGATGTTCATCCAGTTCAGCATTTTTTCCAAGTATAAATTCAAGCATTCCTTCTACTGATTGTGAAGGGGTTTTGGTATGTGAATCACAAGATGCTTCATCACCATTAGTTGAAGATACGAGATCATCAAACATGGGGGTAGAAAATGATCACGATGTAGCTGCAGGGCTGAGTGGGCTTTATTCAGCTGCAAGCAATGATTCTGGCATAGTAATTTTACATTCAAGTTTAAATTCATCTCAAGAAGTTGCTCTACTCCATTTACTTGAATCAGTCAGAATGCCTGAAACTAATGAGGGACATTATTCAAGTGAGATTCCTAATTCCCCTTTTAATCATCATGAAGACACTTCTGTATCTAGCAATCAAACATCAGGACAGCGACAAAGCACTGTAGAAAATGAGTTAACGAGGCCATGTTCCCCTCCAGAATTGGAAACAAATTTTTGGCAAAACTTTAATTTAGATGGACGTTTTTGTTACCATATCGGAAGCGGCCGTAATGCAGGTAAATGAGAATTATTATTTTACGTTTTCTTTTGTTTTTTATTTGTTTATACACTCGCATACACATACATGTGTAAAGTTAAGAGAATTTGCAAACTATGTCTATTTTTGTGAAAAGTATTAAACCAAAGTTTTTAATCATAGCACTGAAGAACTATGCAAATATTCACAGTCATTTACATAAACTTGCCAGTCTGAGGAGCTGTGACTGTGGAAGGGATTGTGGAATATAAAGAGTTGTTGGAAATTTATGTTCTTGGTACTTCACCAGATTTGCCATGTCAGGTAAATTTAGTTACCACAAATATGTAGATGTCAGAATGAGATAAGCACAAATGGTTACAGAGTTCCATTAAACACCCTAGTATCATCTGCAGTTTGTGAAAATAATTTCAGTACATATAAATCCATATTGAGAAGGTCATCCAAGATCTAAAAAAACAAATAATGATCGTTATTTTGCATTTTCAGCATGGCAACACAGTACTGCTACAGCTCTCTCTTGAGTTGTATGCTGTTACTGGAACCAGAGTTTTGTGGCTTACAGTAGCCCAAAGACTTAAGAAGAAAGGCTGTTTGTACTTCCCGCTCACTGCAGCACACAAGAAAGTTCATTTAGCTTGGGTGCAGACAACATGAATTTTCAACTGGACTTCATTGGAGCTCTGTACTTTTTAGTGGCAAGTCATGCCATCCCGCACTCATCAGTGAAAAGAGTCATGAAAGTGATGGGGGTGTAATAGTTTGTGCAGGCATTGTGTTGGATCACCGCATACTCTTGCATGTGTCTGACAAATGCACTTAACTGCTATGAGGTATGTAGAGCAAGAGTACTCTTTTATACTTAGGCCTCAGTAGATTACCTGGAAAGTGAAAATATTCCCTTTGAGATTGGGCAGCCAGTTTTCCTGACATTTATTCTACACAGTATGTCTGGGACAATCTTGGAAAATCCAATTTTATCTTGCCATCTGCCTTCGAGAATCATCTGGGAGTTAAAAGCTACCTTGCTGCAGGAGCGGGATTGACCCAGCCACAGAGACTGTTCAACTGCCTTTCTTGTGTTTTGTACCCTGTCTGGCTATGAGAGGGGACCATACTCCACATTTGACTCGTTTTCTTTTTGATAAAAATATAAATTTTAGACATTCCTACACACACACACACTGTGTGTGTGGGGGGGGGGAGCTTTACTAACAAACAAGCATTCTAAAAGCGGATTTTGAAATGTCCATCTCTTTCTCTGATATAAATGTATATTCATGTCAATTTTCATTAAAATCTGTTTATTACTTTTTCAGAAATTCGGTAGAATATGCGAATTCTTTTAATTTTGATATATATTTTTTGTGGTATAATCTCATGTGTATGTTTTATTGCAAAGAAAATTAAGGTAACACGAGTTTCTCTGAGCATCTTCTGTCTTCCATTTCTTGATTTAAAAAAATTGTATAATAAATTTTAATATTTGTAAGAGAATACTAGTGTTAGTTATTTTTTATAATGAAATCTTGAATTTGTTTTATGTATCAATCTTTTTAGATTTGATCGTTAAATGTAATTGGAACTTATAACTTAATGGTGAATCGTATACAGGAAGATTACTATCAGTGCAACAAATTTGTTGGATGAGTAGGTGGACACAGGATGATTTGGAAACAGATAGCATTGCAGAGTCTGAGATGCCTTCATGCTGTTTAAGCCATTGTACAGGAGTGTTGTCTGCACAACAATCCCACTTAAAACCAGTTTTGGGGAACAAGTTACTGATGAAGGACAAATAATCGAACTTAAATTGACTGACATAGATAACCTTCAATCCATGCAATGACCATTTGTAGACTTTGGGAAAACCCAATGTTATGCATACGTGTTGCTCAAAGCTGTTTTCTCTGTAATTGTTTGAGTTAGCATTCTTAGACACTATCTCATTGGACATTGCGTCTTCCTCTTCATCAGTACAGTTGGGAATACTTGATCGTCCTGCAACAAGTTCTGCTAAAACTTGTCTAAACAGATGTTCTTTAGTTGTGTCTTTCATTGTGATTTGAGCTTGATATAGCTATTCCCATTACACCAATGAAATCAAAGACCTTACATTTAAACATCATCAGATCAGCCATGGTGGTCAGGTTTCTTAACCTACCAAATCATCAGACCTATCATGCCTGAATTACTCTGCTAAGGTCATATGAAGTACTTAGCAAACGAGACCACCATTCAATCTGTTAATGATTTAAGCACTTGCCTCTCTGTGACTGTCAAAGGGATCCTGCCACCCCAGGAATTTGTTAGAATATTGGGTATTTCTTACAGTATTGATGGGGAAGCATATGCAAGTGCCTGTGTTCGAAATTTCGAATAACTTCTGCAGCTTGTGTGCTTTTTACCAATGTTATGAAAAGGCTTTTTGTTACACTTAATGTAATACCATTTCTGTCCTTTGCTTCTTTTGCCCCTAACTCATGTAGCAGGCATTTTCGACCCTGCAAACTGATGCAATTCTGAATTGTCTTTGGCCCTCTACCCCTCCTACAAATTAGTTGCACTGAGAGTGAATTACTTTGTTTTGCAAGATATCGGATAAATAGTTTGATATAAATGATGTTTATATTCCAAAATATGTATTTTTCTGCTCTTATGAAAAATGAATTTTTTTCAGTCTTAAATGATATTTTAGCAAAAGCTTAATTGAAATTTAAATAAATCTCTCTTTAGAAAATTCCCTCAATTTTAATGAAAAAGTACATATTCTGTTTGTTATGTATTTCTTTTGGCGCTTATATCTTCTATTATTGAATTAGAATAAAATTATGCCAAAAATTCTTCTAACCCATATAGGATAGTAAATCAGTATGTTTAACTGAATCTCTAAAGGGTTAAGACAGCTTCTGCTTGAAAATGAATTCGAATATTATATAATAGACTTGGCTTCTTTTTCTTACTCATTACTGCAATTCTATACTATCTACACAAGTTCTGGTTTTTTTTATCCATGTTTGGAAACAGAAATTCATTCAGTTACTTTATTGGAATATGACCTGTACATTTGCTTTTCTTGCATTTGTGATAGAAAAGAAAGCGTGATGTTTCTATAAATCATATTCAAGGTGACGCATGAAATTTTTCTATGAATTTTTTTAAATGAATCATATAAAAAAAAATATAATTTGTTAAAGTGATTTCCTTACATATGATTTTATTCATATTTAATTCCTGTTATACTAAATTATTTTGTATTATGTTTTTATTTTTTAAAGGTTAACTTAAAACAGAGTATACATTTCTTTTCCCTATATATTTCTAAAAGTATGCACCTCAAAGTATCATATTTTCAGGTTTACATGAATGTAAGAGTTCGTGTCGAATTCAAGTCTGGCCATTTCATCCAAATAAATTACCAGAAATATTTGATGGTAGGTACTATTACCTTATTTCAAAATATTTATGAATTATCAATGTTTTTATATGTATGTTGTATACGCTCAGGCGACACCAGCGCCAATCTCGGTAATTCCCGGATGTAAGCGGGAGAAGGAGTAGACTTACTGTTCTCCCAGCAGCGCGCGCCTAGTCAGGTTTAACACCTGTAGATGTCATTAAATATCCTTAAACTTTAAAGTCTCTCTTTCATTCAACATACCCCTAGACACCACCCTCTCTGTTACATGTATTAAATCCATATGATATTGGACATGGCTTATAGGTATAGTTTCATCATATTCAACATAGTATATTCTATAACGTAAAAACACACAGAGGAGTTTTCCTTAAGTTGCGAAATTGTGTATGTAGGAAGCTTATAACAAAATGCAAATGATTAACTTTTGCTGGCCAATAACTGTTTAGATGAAGCACCAGTACATTTTAATTGAGCATCCACAGAGTATATAAAACAGATGGCATTCCACTGCTAAGGCATAACTTCCCTGTCGATGTGGTTCTCTGAGCAAATACCTAGCAGTTGGATTCATGAATTGTATGATCTGATGTCATCACTTGAGAAAGGACATTATACCTGATATCTACTTTGAAAAGAAATTATGTACATACAGTCGGATCTCCATTTAAAACATTTTATTCATAGTAGTTCAAATTTTAAAATTTGCCATTTAAGAAATATTAATAGAATTTATAATTTTTTTTTTAAATTGCGTCATTTAATTGCCATCCTCCAGCACAAATGAATTCTTAAAATCTACTGTTCAGATTCCTTATTGACCGCTGAAACATCTCAGCTGGGATACTATGAATTTCATCCTGAATTCTCTGTGTTAACTTAATCAGAGTTCTTGATCGAGTGGTGTACATTTTACTCTTGATAGTCTCGCAAGAAAAATTGCAAACAGGCAAATCTGGCGATGTAGGGGGCCGGAGAAAATTTCTGAATCTTGAGATCACACAGTTACTGAACAATTCCCACACAGCTTCCATTGATTGCTGTGCAGTATGTGATGTTACCCCATCTGTTGATATACCTGGTTTCTTGAATGCGTACAAAAATTTTCAATTTAGGTGTTGCAAAAGATTCTAACCTCTCATAAGGGTCCGCATTAATGGTAACTGTATAATCCCCTGTTCATTAAAAATAGATGAGGTCCGATGATTCCATGCAATGAAATAGCACACCATACTGTCATCTTACTAGCGTATGAAGAGCATTTATGAACTTCATTAGGTTTGTGTCTATGCAGTAATGATAGTTCTGCTTATTCATGTTACCTGTGAAATATTACTGGGCCCCATCTGACATTCCCGATTTGCTTAGAAATTACATTGTTTATGTTTTCATTTGTTAATAGAATTCGGATCGCAGCTGGTAATCTTTTCCTTTAGTTCTTGCACTATATGTAGCTTGTATAGATGAAATTACAAATCAAAATGAATTCTGCAAACACTCTCCCGGAACATTTTAACCACAGCTGCTTGCTTACGAATTGAAGTCGTGGTCTCCATAAAACAGTCCTGTGGAGTTTGAGCACTTCTTGGTCGTCATGTTGGTTTCTTCCTTAGGGTCTATCCAGTCTCTTCAAAGTTATTGTTAAACCTACTTTGACTTGTTGCTATTGGATATACTTCAATCCAGTTAAAGAATGACTGCTTGAAGTTGAATAATTTTTATTACTCATTAAGATAAATTTAAAAATTAAGGAAACTGCCTTATAGATACTGAACACTAACATTCTTAAGCTGCATCAAATCAAACTACACTGATGTATATCACAAGTATACTCTATTTATACGTTTGGCTGTGGCAGCGATAGCCTAATGGTCAAGGTAGCGTATTCATCTTTTTTTTCTTCCAGCTGGACAACTTCACAGTAGATCGATTTTTGTGCTTTTCTATTTTTGTATGAATGCATTATTATGGTTTGAAATAAAGTCTTTTTTGGTACTTTTTTTAAGGTATGCATTTGTGTTTTTGGCTCCCTGCTCACAGGCTACAAGCTTATTTTAGATAGGATGATTATCTCACTCTTGTTTTTTAATATCCTCAAATGATTTTTAAATTTATTGTGGATAAAGTTTTCAAGCTCTTTTGATTATTAATCTAAAACCAATATTGTGATAATCATGAATGATGATCTTTGCCTGTTTCAAATTGTTTAATTTTAATGTTTATTTTACTCTAATTAGCTGTTCTTTCTACAGCTCTCTGAAAAGTTCTTAACAATTTAAATTAAGAAACGTATGAAGGTTTTTGATTATCTCCTTGAAATATTGAACCATTTGATGGGTATCACTTAAAAATAAGCTCTGCTATTGTAAAATTTTAAGAATAATACTGGGTACTCAGTTGATTTTCATCAAATTTACAAGGTGTTATAAAATTTGCAAAAAAATTAATTTTCTATTTTTAAAAAGTATTCTATAGGTACTTGGGGGGTATGTGTATTAGTTAATAAAATTTGCTTCATATTTGAATAATTTTGAAGTTTCTTCGTTTAAATTTTAGAAATTATGGCTAATGTTTGCAGTATTCCAAAGTAAACTGCATCTTATCATTCATTGCATCTAAAATGAATGAAGTCAATAGAGTAGGAAACTTGAGTCTTAAAAAAAAATGATATCGATTGATCTTGACGAAAAGGTTTCTGGTTCCTCCCATTTATCCTTGTGATGAAATAAACTAGTAATTCTTTGTTTATCTGATATATAGAAGGAATGTTTTATAGTTAGGGGGGATACTTATCATTAAACTAGTCAATGAGCTATATATTTAAATCATATACTATTACATACATATGGAAAAAGGAGCTAAAAAATATGGTGTTATGCAACCTGGGGCCATGGTAGCTAAGTGATTATGGTCGCGAAATCCCACCTCGATTAAATTGAGTAATGGATTTGTGCCTGGGTGCCACTAAAGATCCGTCTTGCTCATGGATGATTAGCATTAAATCTGTCAAAGCTTTAAGTCCAAGTTCGTGGGGTGTGGAAATATGGGTAATAGGCTATTGACAGAGGTATCAGCCTCATCATTTGACCCAGGTCCAAAATTACGAGGTTCTGTCACCAAAAGGCTTAATGTTACTTTGAAATGCGTTGTTAAAAAACAATTAGTCCTATGAGATGAAAGGAGCTAAATCTCATCTCTTTGTAGTCAATCGGTTTTTCTATCTACTTGAAATTTGACTTAATTTTTATTTTAGCAGTAAAAAACCCTTTTTTGAGCTAATTGTTGATTTGTAATTGTGTTTTAATCAGTTATTTGTTATATACATACTTCTCTTTTTTTCTAATATCTGGTAAAACAGTAAGAAACACTTTTAATAGTTGATCTTTTGTATTAAAATTATTATCAGTTTTTATTATATATGTATTTTAATTTTTTCATATAGCTAATAGAAATATTGTAGTTGAAGAATGCATTATTTGTAATGAAGCTGCAATTGATATATCCAAAGATGGACGAAAAATAGTTGTTATAGTTCCAGATCTTCGCATGCATCAATATAAAGTTGCTGTTTACAGTTTACTTCCTCAAAATTTAGGACAACTGTTATGTATGTATGGCCCGGTACCAAATCCTGTTTCCGTGAGCTTTTCTCCTCTTTCTCAGTACATTTTCATAGGCATGGCATCCATAAGCAGAGACACTTCGAAAGAACCTGGCCCAGATGTGAGTATTCAAGCATTATTACATTATGTACTTGTTTTTTTTTTTTTTTTAGATACTGAAACATTTAAACAGTTTACAAAATCTTTTAAAAAATACGAATTTCAAAAATAGAGAAAAATTTTGCAAAATATTATTCGATTGAGTTTTTTTTTTCTATCTCTTTTTCTGTTACATGCCTAAATGTCTTCAGATAAATTGTTTGAATTTATGTGTGGTAATATTTATATAAATAAGATTAAGACAAATTGCTCATTTTGTTGAATTTTATTAAAAGATTTGAACGAAATGTTAAAAAATACTGCTTCAAAACAAAGATGCATTTCTTTTGTGTCGAATACGTTAGTGTATACGTGTGTGTGTGGCCATAGCTAGTCAAGTAACAGGATTTTTATAAACACACGTACTGTATAAATTCTACATTTCTTTTGCCAGTACACCTCACAGAATTTCTGGGGTGAGTTTTTTGTTTTTTTTTTTGTTTTTTTTTGTTTTTGTTTTTTGCAACAGTGTTTGTGGAAAGGCTGGAAGCAGGCCAGTCTCAAATCCAGATTTGTAGAGAATTCAATTTAAAGCCTTTCTTCGTGTCCAACTTATGGAAACAGTTTCAGGATACCGGATGCATCAAGGGAAAGCCTGGGCAAGTTTATCCAAGAGCCACGTTAGCCAAAGAAGATTGCCATTTGTCCATTTTAGTGAGGCGTAACAGGGATGCTACAGCTTTCCTCTCTAGTGAGTTTCAAGGGTGAGTTTCCAGAAGACTTCATGGGAAAGAGCTGTTTACAAGAATATCTGTTGTGTATGTCCTACTAAGTTCTGCAAACAGGAGAGTCTCTTTAAAATGGTGTGGAGATCGTAGAGATTGGAGCAGGGATCAATGGTTGACGGTTCTCTCTACTGATGAATCCGGGTTCGGCCTAACCAATGATTCTCGCCATACTTTCAAATGGAGAGAACCTGGTAAATGCAACATGCTCTCCAATGTCCAAGAAGTCGACCATTTTTGCAGCGGAGGCAGGATTGTCTGGGCAGGCATCACATTGGATGGCCGCACATACCTCTATGTCTTTGGAAGGGCAATGTGACTGCTGTGAGATATATGGATGAGGTCTTGGAGCCCTATATTCTCGTCTTCACAGGTGCAGTTGGCCCTGATTTTATTTTAATGGATAACACGAATCCAGATAGAGCTCATCTAGTTGACGAATTTCTGGAAATAGAGGTTATTCATCTGATGGATTGGCCTGTCAGATCTCCAGACCTGAATCCTATAGAGAATTCCAAGAACCATCCTTGCCCCCCCCCCCAAAGTTGCTGGTCGAGATGAATTAATTGCTGCAGGAACTCCTAAATTCATTCCAAGTAAGTATAAAACCATGGTGGTAGACCTTTATATCTGCAAAAGGGGACAGTAGCCCTGCCCTTATTAATGAATTTTTTGTTCTATTCTGCAACTGCTATTATCAACTCTATGTACATGCCAAATTTCATTAAAATATATTCAGATGTTCTAGATATTTCATCGACAAAATCTGAAAATTCTCTTAATTTTGAACACTAGTGTGTATATAATATATGTGTATATATATAGTATGAGTATTAATGAGCAAAGATATGTTTAATAAGGAAGTCAAAGAGAATTAATAAAACCGTGTATTTAATGCACTCCTAGTTATGTAAATTTATTCTTGATTTAATGCAATAAGATAATTTAAATTTTAATGTATAGAACTTTAATGTGTTAACTATTCGGAATGTTGCTTTAATAATTGAAAAAGTTATGTTTTGAAACAAATGACTATAGTAATTTCTTTGAAGGAGATTGTTTCAAAGTAATTTATTATAATGGATTATGATTTATAAAGGACTGTTAATATAAAAGAAATTTTTCTTCAATATTAGTCTTTCTATTTTCTAAAACTTAGTATCTTAAAATTACTATTTGATGTATTTTTGTTTAGTAATACAGAGAAAACTTTACTTTGATTTTACAATTGTTTCCTTTTATTTGTAAAAGTTCCCAATGTTTGTAATAAATTTTATGTCTGTGTAAAATTTGTTTGCTCAGGTTAAATAATTCAATTCATGCTAATAAAATTTATAGGTGAAATGACGAGTATATCACTTCTATTAGAAAACTATGTTATATAATGTTTAAAGAAATGTATAGCACTTGGCATGTTTGTTGTGCATTAAAAATGAATGATTTACTGGGATGCGAGGGTTAATTTTTGTTTACTCTCACGTGTAATGTAAGAGTAGTATTGCAATTTTCTTTGATAAAAATTTATCATTTTCTTTCAACACAGGCAGAAATAATTTCCATCAAAGAAGAAGAAGAAGGAGGAGGGTATAAAGCTGTGGTAAGTGAATTTTTAGGGTTATGCAATAATTATACTTTAAAAAATAATTCATTTATTTTACAATAAATAAATAATTACATATATTCTTTAAATGGATCGTAAATATAATATTGGTCAAAATCTGATTTAAAATTAATTTGTTAAGAATTTTTAAAAATAATTCTTATGTTTCTATTTCTTTGATACAAATTAATTTTATATGCACTTCAAATATTCCTTTGCAAGAGAATATTAAATGCTTGATTAAAACTTCTAGAAATTTCTGTTTTGTTTCAAATGTTCTTAGTTTCTAAATTTTTCAAGAAATAATTAACTTCCAGAAGTATCCAGTTGCAAATTGGTGGCTCAATAAGTCACATTTCTCTCTCGTATTTATTATATATATATTTGTTAAAAACATATGTAATATTTTTATATAATGTAATTTTCATGCTATATATATCTTGCAGCTGTATCGCAGATTTTCACAAATATATCATGGCAGGGGTAGAATTCGAACTTATAGTCTTAATGCTGTAAGATGGCTTCCAGCAAGAATTCCTGGATTCTGCTTCGCTACTAACAAAGGGTCTCTCGTTATCTGTACGCCTGAGTAAGTTTTAAAGTGTTTTTGATTTTGTTGTATGCCTTTCTTGTAATGTTTTCCTTTTTGAAGCTATGCTACTTATGTTTCCCAAATTAAATAGGACGTTCATGCAGAAACTTCATCAATAATAATGTCCATTTTTTCATGAAAATCATATAAAAAATACGTTTACCTCTCTAAGCTTCATGAGCGTATACTCCTGCCCAACTAGGGAGGCTTCGAAAAGGGATCACACTTATTTCTTGACTTCAAGAAAGAATTTCAAAAGCGTGTGAACCGTGTTTTTCCAAAATTCTTTCCCCCTTTACAGGTTTAACTTCTTGATAGATAATTAGGGAGTGTTGCGACGACAAAAAGGACACTGACAAGAAGTTTGATAGCTCGTAGGGAACCCCATGTTTTTACCCTGGACCAATGTTAAAAAACTGGGAGGAATTTCTTTCAACCCCAGTTAGTGTTTGTAAGTTAGCTTCTTTGAATTAAACAAACTCTTTGTAGTTTTCGCGATATAACCATTTTTTAAGGTTTTGAAAAGTCCCAAGGCATAAATAAAGTATATTATAACTCACTTTTTCTTTTATATTTATTTGAAGTTTTAACAAGTTGAAGCATGGGAGGGTAATCTGCTATTTTATATGGTTAGACAAATTCCTTTTTAAATATCTTCTTTACTTGGTTAACTAACATTTTTTTCCTTCACTTTAAAATTACTAACCAAAATTAAGCTTTTTGAATATAACTCTCTAAAAATATCTATAGGATTATTTCGTTATAGTTTTTTTTTTTAAAAAAAAAGGGGGGGGAGAACGAATGTTTCAAAATTCAAAACCTTCCAACTACTAAAAATGAATAATGATTTTGAAATTTCTGCATCAAATTAGTTGAAAAAATTTCTTATGTTTTTCTAAAAGTAAAAAACAAAAAAAAAAAGCTCATTCAGATCTATTAGTTTTTTAAATTTCAAAGCCATGTGTTCAAGGCATCTTACGGGCTACGGTATCTTATTGCTCAAGGTAACGAACATGTGGCCGGTGTGTCATGAGTTCGAGCCCAGTACCATTGAAGACTCGCTGTGACGCAAAAAATCAATCAAATATTGCCTTTTTGCTAAATCATTAAAATAAAAAATCTCTATTATTCTTACAATAAGGAATAAGGAAAATTTTACTTATCCCTTATCCTTATTCATAGAGCGTCGGTTCAGTCGGTCCAGGGATTTAAAAACGGTGGTTGGAAACACATCAAATGAAAATAGATCCAAAAGGAGTAGATAGCCTGTACTTTTTAAATTATTATTTAATAGGACATAACACTGCAACTATACTACACTACACGAATAAAAAGAACATTAATTAATAACAGTTAGATTGCATATACTAGAGACTAAAAACTACATAACATTTCCGTTACATCTCTTTTCTACTACTGACATAAATAAAAAGGCATAGTTCTCACGCGCATGCGTGGATTCAGAGTTCAATGAACCGGAGGGTGAGAGAACGTTTCCAGATATATGAAACGGGGGGCGAGGGAATGTTACCAGATACAACATCCTCCCACCTTTGAGTTTCTCGAGTTCGAAAAACTCAAACTCGTTCTTTCCGTAGTATTCCATGTCTGGATCGTAAGTTCTTGGGGGCATCCAGTTCAACAGGCAACTCCAGGGGTATAAGCCGATCTATGGGGCGGAGAAATTCACCGTTCTTCATCTTCACCTTAGTAAGACGTACATCTCGCATCTTTAGAAAGGAACAGTTGAATCACACGAGCTAAAGGCCAGTCTATTTTCTTGTGGTTATCGCTGGAGACAAAAACTATATCACCAATTTGAGCTTGACTTTTTTTCCTTTTTATGTTTGAATAAACATACCCTTGGTTAGCCTTAAATATCCTAAGTATTCTATTCGAAATCTTTTTTCTATAAATCGTATCTAATCCTTTGTCTATATTTATATCTCTTGTTAAGAGAAATCGAATCTAAATCATTTAAATCAGGAGTTCTGGATTCTTTTATATCTCTTAAAAACATGGATGGAGAAAGTGGTGTCAAATCATCTATTTCTTCTGAAATGTATATCAAAGGTCGGTTGTTAAGGATATTCTCTACGTCACAGATAATTGTATGTATTTCTTCGAAGTTGAAAGAACTTCTTCCAAGAATTTTCCTAAGAATTCCTTTTATCATGCCAATTAATCTTTCCCACCAGCCTCCCCACCATGGTGCAGCTGGGGCGTTGAATTTCCAAATAATTTTATGAGCCGTACTGAATTTTGAGATTGTGTTCCAATTGATAGATTTTAATAAATTTTCAGCTCCTGTAAAATTTGTGCCGTTGTCACAGTAAATTATCGATGGTCTACCTCGACGTGCAATGAATCTTCTTAAGGTTTGTAAGAAATTATCTGTGGATAAAGATGTAGCCAATTCCGAATGCAATACTCTATAAACAGCACAAGTGAAAATCACTAGCCAAACCTTTTGTCCTCCCTTTATGAGTTGAGGGCCAGCATAGTCGATACCAACTATTTCAAAAACACATGCTTCTCTTACACGATCTTCAGGAAGAGGACCTTCAGGGGATATCTTGGGCTTAGCTTCAAATCTTCGACATCTTACACAATTTTTCACTATTTTTCTCACAGTCTTTCTATATTTAAGGATCCAAAAGTCTTCTCTCAAATAACACATTAAAATTTGAACTCCTGCATGTCCTAATAGTAAATGTCTAGAGTGTATGAGTTTTTCTACAATTGCATGATCATGGGCTAATATTATTGGAAATTTAAAGTTTTTGGAATCTTCTCTCAACACAAAATGCGTGTTTTTACTCTAAGAAGTCCTTTTTCATTTTTTCCAAGGCTGAAGGGATTTTAAACGTTTATCCTCTATTACTGTAAAGGCTTCCTTTTTTGGACTATTTTTAATATTAGTTTTTCTACTCTATCAAATTCTTCGGAAGTTAGCATTCCTAAAGCTCTCTCTGAGCGTTCTATTCTACAATTATCTAAAAATCTGCATATTAAAGCAAATGCTCTAGTTAATTTTTCATAAGAAGAGAAACGATCTAAAATTTTCTTGTTATCAGTGTTTGTTACACTGATTAATGTTTTTCTTCTTTCCGAATTGATTATTTCAAAATTAGACAATTTTTCAGATTTTGGCCATTCATTCATAGGTTTCCGTAACCAAGCAGGTTCCTCCCACCATCGAGATATGCTTAAAGCTTCCACATTGCAACTTTGAGAAGGCAAGTCACTAGGGTTCAACGCACCGGGGACATAATTCCACCTTTCAGGATCACTAAGAGTTCTGATTTCTTTCTCAGGATCACCATCTTTCCACCAAATAAATCTCATGTAATCCCTATCATGTTCATCTAGAGATATCGATAAGAATGCTTTGCGAATATCCGCAGCAGCACCAATTTTTCCCATTCTAAAACGAGTCAGAACTTCCTCCTTAGGCTGCTTTCTACAAGGGTTATTTATACCCAAAGAATCCAAATTACATAAATCAGTTGTTTTTGCTTCATTTACAAAAAGAGAAAGAGTCAAAAATGAACTATCCAAATTAATTTCATTTGAAACTTTACCCTTGACAGTCCATCCCAAACTATATTGCATGGCAACTAATCCACATGAAAGATGTTCAATTTTGCCTGTAAGTATTTTCCCGGCAACATCGGATCCCAGTAATAGATGTGTATATCATTAACACTTTCTTCATACAAACATTTTTCAGATTTAAAACTTACATCACTCAAAAATATTTTCTTTTCTCTTAATTCTTTTAAACAGTAATCATTATTAATTTTAGGTACGGTCGCACAAATTTTCTTTTGATCCATTACCTCAATTTCTATTTCATTTTTTGTATCAAAACTACTCAATTGTACATTGTAACGATTATGATATTCAGTTTTTTCCAAGCCTCCAAAAAGTCCATGAGTTACTGTCTCTTTACCTATGCTTTTTAATCCCATTTTTTCCGCAACAAATTTAGAAATATAACTCTTAGTCGAACCACTGTCTATAATTACACGTACAAAATGATTTAATCCTTTATTGGAAATGCGAACTACCAGTGTTTGCAAATAAATTTCTTTGAATGTGGACTGATTAGTAAGAACAGTATTCTCTGATGGCCTTGATTCATCAGCCTTCGGATTAATATTTTTATCGTTTTCTTTTTGCTTATATTTAACAAAACACATCAAAGGGGAATGCTTTCCTGAACAATGACAACATGTTATATTAGCTTTACAAAACCGAAAAATATGCTTTTTAAAGCAACCTCCTTTCATCAATAAAATATTTTTTCTTTAATCTAAAGATAAATTATATGCATAAACACAATCAAGACTTTCATGAATGGATGAATCACAAAAAATACAGTTCAACCCTTTTATATTTTGTTTCCCAATATCCGTAGAAATTACCTGACTCGCGGAAAATTGTTTGGTTTTGTCTGATTTATGATTTTTAAAATCTCACTGTGCTTCGAATGAGGAATTATTAGAGGGGTAGGAAGTAGTGAAGCGCCGGCTACTGGAGTCACAACTTATAGGTGCTGCGCGTTCACGTGATCTCAATGAAAGCGAAAGAAAGTTCAATAAATCATTAACATATTGGTATACACGATTTTTCATTTTGTAACTGATTAAACTCTATGAGAATATTCTGTGTCAAAGCTTTCAAAATATTAGTACATAATACACTTGATATGTTTTCAATGCATAATCCTAGACCATTCTAGACTTCTTAATTCCATAGAAACTTTGTCATAAAATTTTCTAAATGCATTAATGTCATTCGAATGTTTTAAGGGTATAATATTTAAGATATTACTCATATGAGTCTGAATCAATAAATCTTCTCTAGCAAAGCGTTGTTTTAATAAATTAATAGCAGCAGCATATGTTGAATCAGAAATTGAAAATCCGTCTACCGTACTTAATGCTGTTCCACCTAAGTAGGATTTTAGATAGTTAAATTTATCTACTTTATTCAAATGAACATTTTTATGAATTGCCGAATCGAAACTATTCCGGAAATTAAGCCATTGATTTACATCACCATAAAACTTAGGAATACATAATTTAGGCAATTTTATTCGTACACTATTTTTTTTCAATATTTATATTAGATTGGTAGACTTGATTGATTTTCTCAACATCTTGGCTGACATTTGCAGGGAAATTTCGTACATTTTTGTTTAATTCACGAATACGTTTATTTACTCGAAATTTCGTAAGAGTAACTTTATCATTTTATTCTTCAGTTTTCGTATATTCCTCTTCGAATTCTATTTCACCAAATAATGGTTCTAGTTCGTTATCTATACATTTAAGAGATTCAAATTTAGTTACTAGTATTTCTAATATTTCTTCTAACTTGTTAACATCTATATGTTCTGTTTCCAAAAGTTCGTGTTCTAATTTAGCTACAGTATTAGTTACAGCAGTTCTCAGAATACTACGTTTCTTTTTCAACAGGCTAATCTATCTTTATCTTCCGACATGTTTACAATTCTAATTTCTTATTTCAGTTATATACTTTCAAGTGAAATAATTTTCTAATACACCGCTTGAATCCCGGCAGGTATGCCAGATGACGCAAAAAATCAATCAAATATTGCCTTTTTGCTAAATCATTAAAATAAAAAAAATCTCTATTATTCTTACAATAAGGAATAAGGAAAATTTTACTTATCTCTTATCCTTATTCATAGAGCGTCGGTTCAGTCGGTCCAGGGATTTAAAAACGGTGGTTGGAAACACATCAAATGAAAATAGATCCAAAAGAAGTAGATAGCCTGTACTTTTTAAATTATTATTTAATAGGACATAACACTGCAACTATACTACACTACACGAATAAAAAGAACATTAATTAATAACAGTTAGATTGCATATACTAGAGACTAAAAACTACATAACATTTCCGTTACATCTCTTTTCTACTACTGACATAAATAAAAAGGCATAGTTCTCACGCGCATGCGTGGATTCAGAGTTCAATGAACCGGAGGGTGAGCGAACGTTTCCAGATATATGAAACGCGCGCGGGGGTGGAGGGAATGTTACCAGATACAACACGCTGTGTAGGGGAGTGATGTACGTTAAATCTGTCAAGAACTCATACTTTCTCCCATTGATTTGGCATGGTAGTTAGGAGAGGGGCTGCCAGCTCATGTGTCGTCCTCATTACTTGACCATAGTTTAAAGTTACGAGGTCTGTCACCTAAAGCCCTCAAGTAGCTGAACAGTGTGACATTAATATTCACTCATTCAGAGCATCTTACGTACTGTCCCTAATTTTGTATTGTTACGATACACAGAATTAAATTTGAATTTTAAATGCTTGAACTTCAGTTTACTTCAAAGAAAGCATGGATAAGGGATTTTCCATAGATTCATATTTTTATAAACTTAAATGTTTGAAAAAATAGGTATCAAAAATCCTCATCAATTGACTCAATTGACATTTACGCATATAAATAAATAAATATAAAGATCAATTTTAAATTCAAGTGTAAAAAAAAATATTTATTTCTGCACAATCCCTATCTTTTTTTAAAGGCTATAATTTAAGAATAAGTATTAAAATTTCGATATTTTTTGTAACCTCAACCATACAAAACTAGGAATATTATATTTGAAATTTCGAAAATAAAAATATTTATGTACATAAGCAGTTTAAAGTTATGTACCATAAGTATTATATAAAACAATTCTTTGAATATAATATTAAATTCAAATTTTAATCTAAAGCATTTTTTAATATATTTCATAAATTTCATACTATTCGATTGAAAACTGCATGTTAAGAGCAAAAAGTATGCTGAAAAATTTGATGAATATACAGTAAATTTTTACATAAAAGCAAAGCTGAAAAGCTGAAATATCGAAATGAAAAGTTATGAGTATATCTACAATGATTTTTGAAATATTTATTGTAAAATTCAGAAAATTTGTGCATTATGTTATACGTAATTCGTCAACATAATATATTTATAATAGTCATGTAATAGTTGGACGATTCATTCATATACTATTAAAAATTATAAAGGGCATTGTGTTTCGAATGTTAAGAATTGTATATAATTTTGAATTCAGACATTAAACAAATTGATGTAGAAGATATAAGACAAGATCTAAAATACATGTAAAATGCAGTCTGCAATGACATGATTTTGACAAACAGAAAACGGCATTTTCACATGCTAGGGCAGAGTCAGCTTAACAGGGCTAACAGTGAGAGACCCACAGTTTTGAAGGGTGCCGCTCTAGCAGTTACAGTTTTCAGGAAAAATTTTAAAAATTGCAAATACAAAAATAAGTTCTAAAAGTAATGTAATTTTCCATACATTTTTGTTGCAACAAACTGTTGTGTTTGACATTATCTAAGGTAACTAAACATACTTTAGATAGATTTGTACTACTTTTTCGTAAGCCGTACTCTTTTTAAAAGTTGTACAGTCAAAATACACCTTTTACAGAATTATATAAACTAAAACGGTTAATTTAAATTATGCAACTTTTTAAATGTTTCTATTTAGCCATTTCGTCCAAACTGTTTACATGGAGAAAAATTTTGGACTCGCCCACTCATTAGGGAATTGTGTATAAGATTCCTACAATAAGTTTTACTTTTCACAAAATAGAATTGCATCACTTTCGGGATACCCCTCAAATAAACGTTTATTTGCAATTGTATGTAATTTAAACATTTTTCTTTCTCTAAATTGTTTATTTCAGGAGGAAGTCTTAAGTAAATTACTTTTTCTTTTCAAATGTATTTACTTAAAAATATGTATATTTGTGTAATGGAATGAAGAAAATCAATGTAAGTTATATATTTTCTTCAAACTATGTTTATTTATTTACATTAACCTTGAAAAGGCGGACTTCAGAGAATATTTATAAGGAAAAAAAAAAATCAGTGATTATTTTTAAAAATGTTATCAAACAATGCTAGTAAAGATTCTTTCTGGCATTAAATTAACCTTTTCTTTGTTTCTTTTGTGGATTTGAAATATATTTGCAGTCTCCATTTTTTTTTACTTGGAGAAGCAACACTAAATAATATATTTTAAAAAGAAATTAATTTCTAGATATCTTTTTTTTTTAAATTTCAAATTGAGTATTCAAAGCACAATCTGAATACAAAATATCCTTTTGTAATAATAAATATCAGTATCAATACCATTCTCAATGTTACACGAATATAAACTAAAACAATAACAAAATGAAATGTCAAAAAAAATAGCAATATATATAATGCTAAATAGTTACATATATATATTTTTAAATAAGTTGGTAATTGTTTATGTTCTATTACTCAGCCACTACATATCCAATAAAATTTCTAAAATATTCAATGACTTTTTTGTTACTGTGAAAAAACTTTAATTTATTAATTAAATTTTGTTTATATTGTTGTTTGTTAGATGTATTAATATCTCAAAAAAGAAAACTGAATTTTGAGCTACCATTTCTTTATTCTCTTATTCAGAACTAGGTTCTGAATAGCATTTGGTTTCTACAAGTTATCATTCTTTATGATTAAATTAATTTTTAATTTCCTGTTTTATGTCTTTTGTATATCTTTAAGTAGACTAATTTTTCATTTCTTTTTTAGGGACAACGCCCAAAAGAAGCAACAGACCCCGTAGACGTTAAGTCTAGGGTCCGGAAACAAAATGTTTGTATAATGTATTGTTAAAGTTCTATGTTTGTTATTGTACATCAGTAAAATGGGAAAGGTATAACTTTGCAACTATCACAAGATAAAATTGATATCACTGTTGATGGCTCAGAAAGAAACTTTTTCCTTACAGAGCAAAAATTTTACACTTTTTGAAATTCTCATAAAAAACTTTGTTCTTTCAACAGTATTAATATAATCTCCGATGCATTTTTTAAAACTGATTTTAAAATACAGAAAAAGTATTATTCAAATATGAGTCATTAAATAGAATATGGGGGGGGGATATGAATACTTTTGTACTTTCTCAACTTATAGTTTAATAAATATTCAAGTTTAAAATTATATCCAGAAAAAACGAGAAATGCTAAGGATCTGTATACTAAATTACGAAGTTTATCATTCTGCTCATCATACAGTGTTCAAAAAGGGAAAAATATCTCCTGTTTTATTTTTGAACGGACAATGTGAATTAGAAAAATTATTCTTATTTTAATATTAAAAAAGGGAATTTACTCTAAGGGGAACAATTATATTACTTTAAAAAATACTTTAAAAACAAAAACCATGATACTACTAGTAATATTGACTTTGATATCAATTTTATCTAATTATGAATTGCAAAGATTTTTCAAGGTGTCTTTTTTATGATTGCACATTTAATAATGCTGCTAATATATATATATATTTTTTTATAAAATTTTATATCTTTTTTAAAGCTTCTTTTAAAGATCCTGGTGTTTTGAATCCTTAATGAATAAACATATTTAAGGCATTCACACACAATGATACTACCATATATTGGAATGCTTATTTTAATCAATAAATAATTACATACATTTTAATACAATCGGGCCTCTATTTTGCAAATTTCTTTATTTTTCAAACTTTTTCCTGGAATCAAGAAAAGTTTACTATATTCTTCGTAAAATAACCTCCAAATAGCAAACTGAATTTTCTACTTGATGAGCTTTTTTTCATGTGACTTCGATTTTTTCCCCTTCCTATTTTTAAGATATTTCTGGGCATTTCAAATTATTCTCCCATTGGACACATTTTATTGTGATCAATGACATTTAACCGGTTATACCAGGTGACTGACTCACTCAGAGCAATAAAATTACTGTAATTTTTCAAATAAAATGAACTGATTTAATTAGTAATTAAATTTAAGGGCACATGCGGTAATGTATGCTTAAAGTTATTGGTTATAAAATATAATGTATGTTTGAATTTACTTGTAGGCTTTAAATTAGAAAATATCTTTAAAAAATTCATTAGTTTTAATATAAAATTATTTTTAAAGTTGAAGATACAGTGTATTTCCAGGACAATTTTTTTCTCCGTGTTTTCTTTGGAGATTTCTTTTTGATGGATAAGATGTATATAAAATTAATAGATATTAATTTACAAGGTACAGCGTGAATAATTATGTTTTTTTTTATAATAGTGTTTATGAATTTAAAATTTCTTTTACGTGGTATATTAAAAGATTAATCTCTATTTAACAATTTTTCCACATAACGAACTTTTTTCGGGATTTAGGGAATTCGTTAAATCGAGGTCCGACTGTGCTTTAAATTTTAATAAAATTTATATCTGAATAGTTCATCAAATTGTTATAAATTTGTAACAAAATTTCATTATTTGATAACACATGTACAAATACATTTATATAGAAGTATTTAAAGTTAATGCATTTTATGCAATGCATTAATTTAGTAATTATGACTAGCACTAAGTTAAACTCCAGATTTGAAAAGCCGTTTTGGTTTGTTTCATGACAGCTGATCATATTATTATAAAACATCATTGAAAATTTTATTTGTTGCATATGAAAAGAAATATGCGACTCTTTAAGTATCTTTTATGAGTAAAAACATAGAAATATGTAAAACTTTTTGAGAAATTTTGAAAGCAAATACACTGACTTGCAGCTTACTAGTCATTTTAGAATATCATTTGATTGTTGAGTTCTTAAGGTTATATGCAGGATTTTTTTTCACTCAGTTTAAAATTGTTTAAGTCTATGTGTTTTTCTTTCATGTAAAGTAAAATAAATAAAAATGTGAAAGTTGCATGTATTTTAATCCAAGAAATTTTAATTTAACGTGTAATACAATATTCCTTGCCCTTTGAAATACTTGTTATCATAATTTTTTTATAGTTTTGTATCCGTATTATCAGAAATGAAATAATTATACTTTATAACTGATCCTGGACTTTGGCATGTTATTTAAGAGCTCTTTACTTTTACTGGATATTGTCTGTGAGTTCAATTGAAAACTTGTTAAGTATTTAGAAACAAATGCTAGTGATGCTGTTTAAAGGGTAAAAAGATAATGAAAAAAAATTTCTATCCCAAACACAGTGGATCAACTTGATATTTCCCAAAACATCTTGAGAGTACAACATTTTATCACCATATTTTGCAATTTTTAATGGAAATGCTTTCATTTCATCATGTTATTAATGCTAATATTCATATCATACCTGAAGTCAAAATGCATAAAAAAAACGTATCAAATCTTGAAAACCTTCAATTCAGGTGCTCATCTAAATAGTGTTTGATATTAACAGAGTTGCTTTTGGGAACACATTTTCTTTTGTAAGAGTCACCAACAATAAAATATTGTTTTGACATTATTCCTATTGTGTTTTGAATCGAAGTATTGTAAGAAAAAGGATGTCTCCACAGAATCAAGACTCTTTGGACGAATTAAGCCACCAATCTGTTAAGTGATGTACTAATAAATGAAGCTTGAAGTTTTCTACTGTTATTTCAATCATTCTGGTTTTAAAAATCGTGAATATACTCTATGACTTGTGCTGATAACGTTCATTCTCTTGCAGTATTATGTGATTTCAGTATTACACTAAAGATAACAAATAATCTTTATAATTTTGATAATGTTTAAATTACAATATTTTTTAATTGTCATATCCACACACATATCCTCTTTAAACAAGAAAACTAAACTGTAAAGTACCATTTCTGATTTATTATATGAAGTTAGTAATATTTAATCATTGTTATAAGTGACAAGATGTACTTTAACTCATTGTCAATTTCTCATGTACGTATTTAATCATTGTTATAAGTGACAAGAATGGTACTTGAACTATTAACTCATTGCTCAAATTTCCTCATGTGACGTAATATTTAATCATTGTTATAAGTGACAAGAATGGTACTTGAACTATTAACTCATTGCTCAAATTTCCTCATGTGACGAGTTAATGTCTTGGCAACTCTTATTTTATGCCAGGCAGAACTGGGTCTCAATTTAATGATTCTGAAGCCTACAAGCTGTTATGGTCCCTAATTTTAAGGTACATAGATGTGCATTAACATTTTTCAAAGGCTTTAATAAGTAACATTTCATTGGAAATTTGAAGCACTTTTTTCATTTAAAAAAATATCTTCTATGGTTTTTTGAAATAATATGGCATTGATGTGCATTGCCCAATTTACACATTTCTGCTACCTCAGCAAAAGGAATATTTCTGATTTTTCCCAGGCATTAAAAAAATTCATTTGTAATATTAAAATATCCTATATTTCTAAATATATAAATTGGATTTCTATATTAAAATGATTTTTTTATTGACGGAAAGTATGATTAATTTTTTTTTTGTATCTCATTGATATATTATTTTCCTTCAGCTAAAGTCTCATAAATCAAAAGTCAGCAACTACCCATGTCTTATTCCAAATGAGCCAATTTTGGTTGAAATAAATCATTTCACAAATATTTCTACAATTTTATTAGTGATTAGTATAGTATATTTTCAAGTTGGTCAGTTTAATTTTGTTCCTAAGCATAGTTATTGCTATGCTCAGTGGAGTTCCTATAATTTGTATTGTGTTTCATAAGTATTTTTATTTTTCATATTGAATTTGATTGTAAATGTGTGTTAAAATTGCATATGTTGGTATCTTTTGTACTGATGCCATATATTTTTGTTGTGATAGTTATTTTCATATTTGATGTTCCCTAACAAGTTTATCTTTAAAAATAATTTCTGCTAAATAAAATTTCAAAAAAAAATTATAAATGTTTGTATATTTGTTTGTGTAAAATTCTTTTATTATTCATTTTTTTAATCATTTGGACTGTTGCCATATATTTTGGTTGAGTTAGTAAATTTCATATTTTGTGTTTCATAACATTTATATCTTTAAAACTTATTTCTGCTAAACAAATTTTTAAAAAATTGAATATAAAATTTTACATATCTGTTTGCGTGAAATTATTTTTGTGAATATTTTTTTTTCTTTATGAAAAAAGAGAAAAATATAGTTTCACAGATTAAAAAGACAAATGTGCATGCTTATTGGGCAATAATCCATATAGTGGCTCTTACAACGAAGCATTATTAATAGACATTCAAAATTTTCAACTTATTAAACAACTTAAATTAATCGAAAGTAAAGATAATGAATCCTGTCTGTTAAAATCTTAAACTTATAGCTTAAAAGAATTATAACTTTTTACAGGTGGGTGATTTTAAAAGAAGCTTTGAAAACGTTTTACATATGTGTAAAAACCAAAGCAATTGATCGGTGAGAAACAAATGACGTGGTGAAATATATATTCACTGTTACGGGAACGTATTAAAAGGTACCCTCTCCCCTTTTTTTTACAATTTTTTAATTAATTAAAAGATTCCCATTCGTCGTAAATTAATTCTAAATAAAAATATCGGATTCATCACCCTCTCTAGATAGTAGTCTATGTTTTTTGAGATAATCACATATCCTTTGTATTTATTATTAATCAAAAAATCGTACTCAAATATTATCTATTTTAAAATTAGCAAAAAAATATTTATCCTACTCCAAATTTAGGCATTAATGTCATTAGTCTATGACGGGCAACCTAATACGACTCTGAGATAAAATAAAATCAATTATATATGATTTATGACTGTAATAGCGACTGCTATATCTTAGAGTACGGAACAAGAGACCAAATGATCTCTGGATATGTGTGTAGCATTGCATTAAAAGGGCAAGCTAAAGAATGGTAGACTGAATCTGTACAGGTGTGAAGTTTGTTAGCTCTGCAAGATCAAGGGTACTGCAACACGGATTATTTAAATTAGTTATGGAAGGTAAGGGATAATTAGATACGGCTCTTTTTACAGAACGTTCCTTATGTATTAAAGTAAGATAGATAGCTCAGCAAAGATAAAGTACTGGACGATTTGTCATTTACCAGAATAAAAAAAAGCAGTATTGCATCCCAAATTTGAATTTTGGAATTCATTAGAGAATAAAAGGATATGATAAATTTCCTAGGGGAAAATTATATTGTTGATACAAAAACCTATAAAATTAAGAAAATTTACATATTTTGTGAATTTTTTGATATACTCTGAATGAAAGCTAAAACTAGCTTCCAAGCAAAGATGATCGCGTTAGCCAAATAATCTTAGTGGATAACTAGCCGCTAAGTTCTATATAAGTGAAATTCCTGTCACTTCTAAAGACTTGAGTCTTCGTGATGATGTGATGTGGGCATTTAGAGAATTGATGTTTATATAGAAAGTTGTATGTTTTTTAGTATCAGTTACGTTAGCTAACGTGAGATCAAAGTTCTTTGTAGCTACACGAGCTAATTTCCATGATTTATGTTTTCGCGCACATCAAAAACAAAGGTAAGAAATTTGGTTAGTAGGAGGATGTGATAGAGTCCAGATTGTATATATATACACAAGATATAGTTTAATATATCTTGTGTTGTATGTGGATTCGTAGAGAAAAGGCCTGGGCAAATTGATCTAAACGGCAAGGTGATCAATGCAGATTTCTATTTATCCGTAACGACAAGCGCAACCTCTGTCTCGTGTGTTACATGTAGGGTTTGCAAACCCGTGCTACATTTTCATTCCCGGGATTACGTTATCCAAATCCCAGGATTAGGACTGAACTATTTATGAAAAATACTTGCACATTAGCATGGTTGAAATTACATAATAAAACTAAAAACATAATTAAAAAATTGGTTTAATATTATCATTTATTGAAACAAATCAAAACAAAACATAATTCATTATGAAAAAAAAACAAATAAAAAATAGTATAATTTGAATTCATTAAAAATTGACCCATTTGAATTAAAAATCTATATGTTTGAGATTTTCCAAAATCTTATTGTAAGTTTAAAACAGAATAAAAAGCTCCTATTTTTTATTTTCATTCAAATACTATTTTTTTATATTTATTATATTTAAAATTTATTGTATTTATAGAATATTTAGAATATTAGAACTGCATGGTAAGACATTCTGAGGAAGTAGATTTTTCAAAATTAAAATTATGAAATCTGAACTGAACCTTTTTTCCGACCAGCTCACATATACATGTACACAGTAAGTACAAATCATAGAATGGTCTACATAAATTTTAATCTAAAAAATTTTTCTACTTATACAGCTCCCATAGAAAAAATATATACTTTCCTTTTTTTTTTAAATCTTATTAACATATAACACTAGAAATTAATCATAATAGCACTAAAAATAACTCTAATAAAAATACTCAAAAAACAGACTTCAATTTTTTAAATAATAATTATAAATACATGTTATATTTCACACTTCAATAAAATTCTGTTTCTTAGCTTCCTCAAAAAATATCTTTTCGAAATATTTTTAACAACATTTAAATTTTAATACATGCAATCTAATTTGAAAATATATTTATAACGATAACAAAATAATATTACTAAATTTATCTCTCTGTATATTATAAATGAGTTAATTCACAAATTTTAAGTATTCAAAAAGAATTTTGAAGAAATACTTTTTCGATGCTCCAAACAGCAATAACAGCTTATAAGAATTTACTTATAATAATTAAATAATATTGCTCTCAATTTATCTCTTGATAAAAAAGAGAGAGAGAAATCTAAAAAAACACATCTTTTATATTGACTTAAACTGATAATTCAGAAAAAATGATTTCTAATTGATGATTCAGAAAAGAAAAATCAAAATTTATTATAAACACGTCAAACAAATGAGTCACATTTTTTTTATTATTATTGGGGAATAGCAATGAATAATGCGCAATGTCTCGTTTCGGAAGTGGAAGCTCTCTGTATAAATTTTAATGAGAAAAAATTTCAAAACATAATATAGGCAAAAATTAAATCCCCGGATTTGAAGAAACACCGGGATGCAAACCCTAAATAGAATTTCCTTAAATGAGAGGTAAATACATACGGTCCATATTCGAAGCGACTGGTACCAACATTAATTGTGCCTTATTCAACGTGTATCTTACAGGAGGTACTACACACTATTTGTATATTAATTTATATCTTAAAAATACATCATAATTCAAAATTAAAAACATAATTACCTGTTGCTGTTTCATACGAGCTAAATGTAAACGATTGATTTGGACTAACTTCAGCAGGCCAACGTATTCGAAAATAAGTCTGTTGATGGTAGAGATCACAAAAATTTATTTGAATCTCAAGTAACTTCACTCAAAAGTAAAATAAAATTAAACTTGGGTGTGTGTGGATGACGAACAGAGTGCCTAGCTCTTTCGAGCTTTAACCTCTCATCGTTAGGATTTTGAGGGACTGAAACGTCATGATTCTTGCCCTTTGTTAATTAATCATACTAAAAATGTATAATAAACTTTAATAAATTATAAAAATAAGACTTTAAAAATAATAGATTGCATTAAGTGCTTGAGAAAAATAACTTCAAAATCAGTGCAAGCACCGAAAATGAGAACAGATTCAGAAGAGTAAAATAAAACATCTGTAGCTAGATATCTTCCAAAAATTCTAATTGCCTCTGTCCCCTTCAAGTTAGTTGACACTGAACATCCTGTGGGTGGGAGAAATGTCCATTTTCTTGCCCCACTCGCGTTGGGGAGAAAGTTACAGAAGGAAATAAGAGAAAACATATCAAATTTCACGATCTAATATACACACCGGCCTCGAATTCTTCAAGGTTCAACACATAAGAAAACAGGCATTAAACGTATACAGTACAAAATAAGTAAATAAGATACATTAAATGTAATACCAGATTCACAATACTTTGAAAAAAATTTTCAAAATATAATTCTCAGACAAAAATTAAATCCAAGGATAATCTATTTTAACCCCGAGATTTGAAAAAATCACCGGGATCCCGGGGCTGCAAACCCTAATTACATGTGACCACAGAAATTAGAGTTTTATGGTTTTCTTTTTCTGAAAGATTGTACGAGAGAGAAATCTGCTTGCAAGAAAAACCTACTTTTTGCATCCCGCTGACTTCTGTACGTAGAAGAGGATGGTGCAAAGAAGATAGACTTTGGAGACAGGGACTTCTGGAATATTCACTAATAAGAGCAGATTCAGCCTAACCATTGTTTCTCGGCTTGTCTTCATTTGGAGGAAAGCTCTACAGATATTTTCCAAAATCTGAGAAAGATACTGGCGTGGCATCAAAGGCTTCATAGTCTGGACGGGTACACAAATTCCCATGTCTGAGAATGAGTGAGAGTTATATTAACGTTGCTCTACAAAGCTACAAGAAAGCTATAGGCGACAGACCTCGTAATTTTGAACCTCGGTCAAGTGACGAAGATGACACTCGAGCTGCCATTTCCCTTTCCTACCTTCCACACCAACTTGAGGACATTGAGCCCCGACAGATTTAATGTGCACGGTGTGTCTTCAGCGGTACTAGGTTCGAACTCATGACTCGCCAGCAGTGGCGTAACGTACACCCTCCCCCTTCAAAAAATAGAAATAATGAATTTGCAAAGTAATTTTATTTTGAAAAAATGTGGACTAAAGACTAAATGTGGACTTGCACTGTTCGTTACAGTTTGAGCAGTGTTTCGCTTTTAATTGTGAATGCTTGTTTTCGGATATGACGTGTTTGTGTGAATTCAACGCATTGAAACAAACTTACAAATACAGGTACAAATTTAGCTAACTACTTAAAAGTAAGAAATTACATTAATATCCTTAAATACAGTAAATTAAAATAGAAATGGCAGAGTTAAACTTTACTTTGAATTTTATTATATGCATATACAGTAAAATGTATTTCTAAGCTTTTTGAAAAGATTAGAATTCCGCCTAAATTAACTCTCATATAAATAACAAGAATGAACCTAGAGGAACATCTTGAACATTAATTTCAGGGAAACTATTTAGTACCCAATATATAAAGAATCCCTTCAGTAATCACACAATAAAAATAATTATATATGTGTAAATTTTTAATTACTTCTTGAGTTGAATCATTGCACATCTTCAAAATTTCATTTTGATTTTAAAGTAATTGCATAATGAAGCGTTTTTTTTCCCTTCACTTCAAATTATCTTTTCATCCAATGAATTTTCAAAAACCCAGAAATTTCTTGTTTATGTGTCCACAGTTTTCTCCTGTGTCATTTAAGAACAATATCGTGAAACATCACTAATCTTGTACAGAGACAAATCTTGGGATTCTCGGGAAATAATGTTTCTAAGGCTTTTAATTTGTAGAGTACTAAATTCTAGGTCTAGGATCGGAAACCTTGCAACTGTGGAGTGCCAAACCATTCATCTATGTGGTTAAGTGTGGCGCACTGAAGGAAATATTTGAAACAATTAGATTTCCGCTGCAATGAATGCCGAGTCAGGGAATATATCAAGAATACAGATTTATATAGCCTTTTATTATATATAAATTACAACTATTCCTTCAACATACAAAAACTAGAATTGTGCATATTGGACTATGCTGTCAAAGGTGGTCGTGAAAGATACAAGATTTTGCTTACGTTACACCTATGTTGATTTAGTTTTTTCTAAAAGAATTCGTAAGTTTAACAGTATCAACAAAAGTTTGACATCAAAATGTTCAGAATAGTTGGGGCTTCAACATTTTATTTTTAAAAAAAAAAAAAAATTTGAAGGCATATGGGTCTTAAGACTCAAATGAATGGGTGACGAGAGAGAAAGAACCACACACATGCACATTCTCTAGAAGCTGGCTCATTTCGGTAAACTGGAAAAGATACCTTTTTTGACATTCCACTTCATTCAATCTTTTAGGGTGAAACGTTTATCGTTTTCCTCTACCAACAATAACATACGTCTTAGACATCTTGAAGGACGACGCGAGGCAATCCCACAGCTGCAATCGAGTAAAGAAGGCAGATAGCAACTCGAAATATGTCGAAACTAAACATTTAATTTTGCAAATGGTTCCACCTTAAATTGCCCCACACTGTTTTACTTGCATAACGGAAACTTTGAAAATACTGCATTTTATCCTAGGCCAGCTGTTCTTAAACTGTGGTCCAGGGGTCCACGAAGGGATGTCATTTAATGTTAAGATTTCCCTCTTTTATACCTGTTGTAAGGCCTCATGAAAAAACTGAAAAAATGTGCCATCTTTTTACTAAATTGTTCCCAGTGAAAAAAAAACTCTAGCAGAACACGTATTTCGATTAAAAATATTATTTCAGTTTTTTTTTTTTAATCGTTTACAATAGCCATTTTTACGACGTGATATTTTTTAATTGGATGTTTACGGTTTTCTTAAAGGAAAAAAAAGTGTTAACAATGTCTATAAATAGTACAGGTAGACTTAGTATTGTTGAGAAACCCTTAAAGATCACTCGGCCATGAGTTGGGAGTCAGGCATGTTCAAAATCTCGGGCGTCCGCGATGTCAGGCTGATACATTAAGGGGGAGCCGCGGCGATCCAAAGTTTAAGAACCGCTGTACTAGGCGAGAGAGTAACGTCAACCTTCAGTTTATATGAGGTTATACAATCGATTAAGTGTTTTTATATGGCATAATTGATTCTTAAATAAATGATGAGATGTTATTGCAATTTTGTATTGCCACTTTAAATTCAGAAATAAAATTAAAATTTTATCATAATAAAAAAAAGACTTTTAATAAAACACTTTTTATTTTTGTTTATTGTAACTCCCTCATTCGCAATAGGGATAAACTGTATTTTTTGAGAGATTTTAGCTATTATATCAGTCCTCCGCAACCTTTTCTCACCTACGACGCACCAAAATTCTTTCTAGAATTCCGCGGCACACCAAAAGCTAAAGTATATAGGTATTAATTGATACACAAATTTTACAATAAATGTTTGTTTTTTATTTGGTATACATACATAAAACCATAACATATTTATTTCTACGCAATCATATATAATAATTATTAATGTGATACCTGCGCTTGTTTCAATGAACACAAAAGTTTTATATTCGGCTCAATATTTGACAACGCAACCCGAAGTTCTTGGTCAAGATCTTTTAAGCATGACCGCTTATCATTTTTAATTAATACAAGAGTTGAAAAACGTTGCTCACATAAATATGTCGTCGAAAATGGAAGTAATGTTAAGATTTCTTTGTAGGAAATGTGAGGATATTCTTTTTTAACGTAAATCCAGAAAACATCTAATGGAACTTCGGAGAAGTATAATTTTAAAGTCATGTCATTATTTAAATCTGTAAATTCCTCTCGAATTTGTAGAGGCAGTGCTTCCGTAGAATTTATTGCATTGGTTGCAAAAGGATTTCGAATCCAATCGTATTGTTCCGTATTAATGGAATAAAAATATTGATCAAATTTCTGCTGAAGCATACTTAAATGTTGTTGGGCCAGATCCACAATTAATTGTTTGTTTTCAATCCTAATATGATTGGTCCTATGGTACATTTCCAAACATCTTTTTGCAACTCTTTCTGCCAAAGTTCGAGTTTTTTAATAAATCCTTTTAATTTGTCGAAGCACGTCAAAATATTCTCATTTCGACCTTGCATTTTTTTATTAAGTTCATTCAAATGCTCGAATATATCAGCCATGTATGCAAGTTTGGCTATCCAGTAATCATCATCGAGGTGCTGGCATATTTCGAGCATATTCTGTGTTAAAAGAAATTCACGCACCTCGTGACGAAGCTCAAATAATCAAGCCAAAATTTTGCCTCGGGATAGCCAACGAATTTCTGTATAAAATAATAAGGATTCATATTCGGCTCCCATTTCTGCACAACGTAATCCAAAAATTCGCGAATTTATGGCTCTTGATTTAATTAAGTTTATGATTTTAATGCATTCATTCATCGTGTTCAAAAGTTCTTCCGGCAAATTCTTGACCATCAATGCTTCTCGATGTATGCAGCAGTGTGTAAATTGTACCGTCGGATTTTTTTGTTTTACACAAGAGACAAAACCTTTTTTACTACCCGTCATTGCCGCAGCGCCATCCGCGCTAACAGCTCCATTGAATATTACATATTTTGAAGAAATCATCGGTTACTCGAAAAATTTCTTCACCGGTAGTTCGCTCTGGAACCTCCTTACAAAATATATAAATAATGTTCTTTAATAAAGTCCTCGTCAACGAAACGTACAATAGCTATCAGCTGTGCTTTATTTTTAATATTAGTTGTTTCATCGATCTGAAGCGCAAATTTTTCAGCTGATAACAGTTTTTTAATCAGTGTTCCTAAAATATCGCTTGACATATCGTGAATACGTCTTTTAACAGTATCAGCAGACAACGAAACTTTATTCACTTCCTTAACTTCATTGGGCCCAAGTATAAGTCTAACAATTTCCATGCATGCTGTTTTAATAAGTGTTTCGCCGACAGTATGTGGCTTCTTCTGACGTGCAATTAATTTTGCAACATGATAGCTAGCTTCTAATGCCTTTTCAGAAACTGTTACGGCCGATTTCATAAATTTCTTCCGTTCTTTATTTTGTTCTATAAGCACCTCTTAAAATATTGTTTGTCTTTGTTGGCGCAGCCAGGATGGCTTGAATATAGATGCCGCTTTAATTTACTGGGTACCATTGACTCGTTTGATAGCTGATCGCCGCAAATGATGCAATGTGGTCTTGGTGCCGTTTCGTCACCACACCACGAGAATCCATATTTATATATATAATGTAGTCTTCGTCGTACTTTCTTTTCACTACCTTCTTTAGATTTTTTGTAACACTTGTGCTGGGTTCTTCATCATCTGTACGTGAAGACGAATCTTTCCGACTTAAAAATTTATCCATATTTAAAGGGGTTTAAAACTTAAAAATTTTTATACGAAGAACGTTAACCATATATAATTCAGTAAGATAATTAATAATAATTATCGTTAGTGGTAGGAACGTGTTTATTTAACTTTGTGTTGTAAAATAGTGACAACAATGACATACGAGTGAACGTGATGTACCACGCGCAAATGCAAATAACACATGCGCATGAGTCTTCAACGACGCGCATAACGGTCATTTTGCTTTATCTATGATTAGTTTGGTGGGCCTTGGTGTTTACACAACACACTATAGTTTTCAACTGTTCTCACCAGGGACCACTGAATAA